>FN648551.1:22053-33907 GCA_000310025.1 Ectocarpus siliculosus | reverse complement strand
CACCCCCCAGTTGAATGATGGACGATGCTGGACCAAGAGGCAACAGCTTGTATGCATTAATCAGTTTTTTTCGAGAACAACCAGAAGATACTGAGCCAAGACCAGCCAGGTTTTTTATGTAGAAAACGACAAAACAATAACAACGAAAACCACAACAACAACAACAGCAGCAGCAACGGAAAGGATACGGCTCCTCTCCACCCCCGGCCTAAACTCTAGCTCAACGTTGCTTCACTATTATTTTAGTACACTCTCGCTGATACTTGACAATACACTCGCCCTTCACTACGGCGACGCTGCTTCTCTCTCTCTCTGATATAGTGACATACACACTCAACGGTCTCTACGATGACATTGCGTCTCTTTGATACTATGACATTGCAGTCGTCGCTCACAACGACCACGCTGCTTTCTCTCTCTCTCTGGAATTTATGACATATCCACCCGCCCTTCACTACGGCGACGCTGCTTCTCTCTCTCTCTCTCTCTGACATTCTGACATGCCAGTATACACTCAACGGTCTCTACGATTACGATGACACTGCGTTTCTTTGATACTACGACATTGCAGTCGTCGTTTATACACTCGTTGTTCTCTACGACGGCAACGCGCTCCCAACTCCTGTCCCCCGTCCCCCGTCCCCGCTCGCAGTCCCGGTGTCCTCGGGAGCGCGGCTGCCTCCCCTCGAGTGCCTCTTCACGGTCGAGGAGGAGATCGGATTGGTCGGTGCGTTCGAGCTCGACGGGAGCATGGTAAAGGGGCGAACGATGCTCAACCTCGTGAGTTGAAGGAAGGAGTGGGGAAGGAGCGTGTTGGTGGAGGCGTTTATGGTGAAAGCGGTTCGATGTTTTGCTACGCCCGTCGAGGTTACGCGAGTGCTGCATTCGAGCGTCCCTCCCGTAGCAAAAAAAAGTTTGGTCACACGTGTGTTAAGGCTCCGAGGGGGATACGGTCAAGCCTGCGGCGTTCAGGCCTCACCTTGGTTGGCAGATTCGCCGCCAGCCCCTTTGCTTAGTGCATGACATCCTGATTCGTAGGCTATGACATCCAGTACCCAGAGGGGCCTCAAACTTCATCACAGCCGAGTCCGAAAAAGTTTCGAGTCAAAGCCGCCTTGTCAGCAGCGGCTGGCTGCACCCAACGTACAAGAACGGTGTTCTCGAATGTCCGGATTCCTCTTTCCGGTGTGTGTGTGTAACCGAACGTGCGTCCGAACGTATATTGATCGTTTTGCCCGGCGGTGGTGTCGGTGACGGCGACGGCGACGGCGAAATCAGGACACGGTGGAGTGGGGATCTCTGTTTGTGGGGTGCGCGGGGGGCGGGGATTCGCTGATCACGCTGCCCGTGGAACAAGAGGCCGTCGATCCCGAATCGTACGAATCGTTCAGGCGAGCCAAAAAAAAAAGACATTGCAGCAGAAGCCAGTAGATTTGATTTGGCTCTTTTTTGTTTTTGTCGTTGCATGCCTGCGCTCGAATGCGTTGTAGTCGAGTCTCTGCCTGCGTGTTTTTTTTGTACTTTCGTGTGTTCATACCTCCCTTTCTGGACTTGCCCCTTCCCTCATAACCGCTGAACGTTCACACCGCTGCTGTCGTGATGGATGCTGGTTTCGGTGCTCTAGTGTAGCCGTGGAGGGACTGATGGGCGGGCATTCGGGCATCAACATTCAGGAGGTGAGCTGTGAGATATGAAGCCATTACGTTGTGCATGAGGCGAGCGCCTCAGAGGGAAGCCGAGCAGTGCTTCATGCGTGTTTGGCAGCGGCCGGCCGTGTTCCAATGCTGCGCAGCGAGACGGACATGCACGCTACCGCCGCACTCTCACTTTGTACTTGTATTATTATTTTTATTTGGCATTCCTTTTTTTTTTCTAAATTCGAAGTTATTTTTTCGTTTGTCGAAGAATTTCATTTTTATTCTGGCGTGGGAGTGACGGTACACCAGGCGTGCAGCGACTGTCTGAAAGCGGTTCTTGGCGAACCGCGCTAGCGGTCGAGTCGCTCCCACGAGCAAGAATCCAGACTCCATCTCGCACCCGTGCCCCTTGGGCGAGGAAATGGTGTCCGTTCTCTGAATCCCCCCGTCTCGGGATGTATGCCACACAGAAGAGCGCTAAACAACCTCTAGTTGTGACAAATTTGGGATGGATGCCACACGGGAGAGAGCCAAAAAAGTTAACAGTTCCGACGCTGGCACCGACCTCCCCGGGCTGACGTCCCCCCTTTTTTTTTTCTGGAACAAACTTCTCGAACGAACGTCTCGCGCAGGACCGAGGGAACGGAGTGAAGCTCTTGATCCGAGTCCTGGAGGCTCTCTTGGAGGGGGTCCCGTCGCTGCGCCTGGTGGACCTGAGGGGGGGGGACAAGCACAACGCGATCCCGAGGGAGGCGTTCGCGACCATCCTGCTCCCGAAAGGTGCCTGCTCTTGTGTACAGCTGTCGTAGATGAGGGGTGCGGAGATGTCGCGAGAAACGGCAAAATCGTGTCTAGGCTTCAGTTTCTCATTTATTCTCCACCTTCGAGTACACACGTTAACTGCCTGGCGTATATATAGAGACCTTAGTGCAGGATCCTAGGGCGATGTTGTTTTTTCGTAACCCAATTTTTTCAGTTTTCGTGAGCAGTATGGCCCTTTAGACTATAATCTTGAGGGGCGGTTTTCTTAGCTGCGGGCCCGCATTATACGCCGGCGGCCGGCCGGTCGATGTATGCCGTCGTCACGGGCATAGTTTTGCCCTCCCGGAAGAGAAAACGTTTTTTGGGTTTGGCTCGTTGCTAGGGCCGCGCAACCTTGAACGGTACTCCTATGCCTGCCGGGCAGTATTGACGTGTATGCGTGTAGTCACTCGGCAGTATCTCCCTGTCTTTTTTTTTGCAGGAGACTCCGGTGCTCTTAAGGCTGCCGAAGAAATCGCCGGGGCCATTCTGGGCGACCTGAAGATGGAGTTCGGCACGAAGGAGCCCTCCATGGCCGTGCGGATCCGAAAGGACGCTGACGCGGCGGCGGGAACATGCCTCGGAGCCGGCGCGGCGCGGCGGCTCTTGTCGCTGTTGGAGCTGCTGCCTCACGGGGTGGTGAAGATCTCGCACGATGTTGAAGGGCTGGTGAGAACCTCGTTCCAGTTTTGTATTGAGGCGTCCATGCCTTGGAGATGGGCTGGTATCTGGCTCAGAAACCCTCTTCCCCTTGGATGTGTCGTTCCGAAGGGGGTTCGGTGTGTGTCGTTTTGAAGGGGGGGGGGGGGGGGGCTGCCTAGTTTTTTGTTTCGCAGTTGCGCTACATGCGGGGCCAAATGAGACGAAACAAGCGTTTCAAGCACTTTGTTGAAGATATTTGAATCGAGTAGTTCATGATAACGCGCCAACGTGTTTGGCCGGCGCTTTTAAGGTGGAGACCTCGAGCAACCTGGCTTCCGTAACGCCTATCGAAGGAGCTCAAGGTGGCGATGCTGGAGGAAACGGCACGTACGAGATCCTGTGCTCCACGAGGTCGTCGCTGAGCCCTCCCCTGGAGGCGGTCCGCCGTCGGATAAAGACGGCGGCGGAGCTCTGCGGCGCCAGCAACGTGCTTCGACGGCAGGCGTACCCGGGCTGGCAGCCAAACCTGCAGTCCAACGTTCTCAAGGTGAAGCACAATGGTCCTATGAAAAGGGGGGGGGAGGCGGGGGTTGTTTTGGGGGGGGTTGACGGATGAAGGTCGGTTTGTCCTCTTCGTGTGTGAGATCGGACGAGTGTGGGCTTTTCTTTATTTTTATATCGGTGTTGAAGGAGGGCGCAATGGCCATGAGATCTCAAAAGAGCTTCGGGAGCTCGTGTCTTTTTGCGAAATTTGCGCTGCGTACCTGTTTTTTCGCGTATCTCGAGCGCCGCTGTGTCCCACGTGTGTGCGCCCGCGCGAGCGTTGCGTGCGTTAATTCTATTGCGTCGACCGCGCCAACGGAGTGGCCAATGAAAATATGCCTATATTTATACTCATGTGGTAAGAAAGCACCACATGCTTTGTGATTTTGGGATTTCCCTCGGCGGGGGGTGCGCGGAGGAGGTTACGGTGCATGTGTGTATCTTGCTTGATCTTGCATCGACCGACCGACCAATGAAAGTACGTCAGTCTTAAACGTGTGTCTTAGTGACCCCCAAAAACGAAATTGGAGGAGCTCTCGAGCAAAAATCATGTTCCCGTTCGGAATATGAAGATAGATGTTCCACAGACGCTGCTGTTTCAGCAGTGGAAAAGAAACAGGCTTCACGGACGCGCGCGAAAAGCGAACCTCGTCGTGCAGACCCGTGTTTGTTGCTTCTGGGGGAGGAGCACTGCTGACGCTGACCCTGCTTCGCGAATTTTAACCGCAGGTTGCGCGGGATGAACTGCGAGTCCTGCTAAACGGCGAAGAACCCGGCATTGAAGCCCTGCACGCAGGCCTGGAATGCGGCGTGATTGGCGACAAGGCCCCTGGGATGGACATTGTGCGGCCAATATAATTTGCTATTGTTTTTTGCGATCGTCTGAGTGGTTTGCCGAGGGTAGCGATGTCTTTTTTTTTAACGTATCGCGACTGCTCTCTTACGTAGGGCAACAGTGCCGGGCGTCCCACGGTACGTTCCGCAAGACATCTATGTCAACCCAGTAGTGCAGTGGGACCCGTTCCTAGTAGGAAACGATTGGAACACCTATTATGTCGTACCAGTAGTAGACAAGGCAACAAGACCATAAACAGCAACACTTTGGCGATCGGAAGTAGATCGGCTGTGATGGGATAGTCATATGGTAGACTGCCTGAGAGATTTCCGATCCCCACCCCTTTCGGGAAGCTCTACCGGACGAACGGTGATAAAAAAGTGAAAGCTCCTCCGACGACAAAGTTGTGGCAACAGCGGAGAGCCTCTTTCGTCGTGTCTGATTCTCCGACTATTTCCTCTTCGAGCGTCCCGTTCTAGATACCTTGGTAACTCCCACCAACCCTTGACACCCTCATGTTTTTCTCGGGCGTCCTGTTCGAAATACCTTGGTAACTCCCACCAACCCTTGACACCCTCATGTTTTTCTTGTTTTTGCCCCGTTTTCTTTTTATCCCTTGCAGGTGAGCTTCGGACCGACTATCGACGGCGCCCACTCTCCGGACGAGCGGGTGAACATTGCTTCGGTCGGCAAGTTCTGGCAGCTGGTTTTGGCCACCTTGGAAGGCCTAGCCGCCAAGCAGCAGTAGGGCAGAGCCGAGCCTCTCGGCCGTAGGCGGCAATGAGGCACGCTGTCGACAGCGTTTTTTCTGTGGCATGGCATGCTCACGCCGAGGAGGCTGCTCAAGGAACCCCGAACGCGTTTTTTTTTTTTTTTTGCGTAGCCCGGGACGTGTGGATCGGTGCTGCTTCTAGCGTGACGGTGTTGTTGTCAAGCCATCGGGCTTTGGTCTTCGCGGCTGTAGAGGTGAACCTGTGATCATCATTAAGATTGCTGGCTCATTCCCTTTGCTGAAGCGCCCTCGGTTGGGTATTCCCAATTTCGGGCGGGGCTTTGATGGCAAGGGCATAAGGTAGTATAAGGGTGTTCCCCATTATCGATCGGCTCGCTTTATCAATTGCAAAAAGCCTGCTTTGGTTTTGTTCGATTGTTGCTTTTTCGCCGAATCCTGTGATGATGGTGGGTGAACCCTGCGCGGCCTAGCCGGAAAAATCGAGCGAGCGGTCGGCTCTTTGAACATGCAACGGAGTTCGAGAAAGCCTCTCATGGAAAACCGCATGCATGCATGCGCGCAAGGGTTTGGTTTTGGTTTTGCAGACAGACGTGAGTGACTTCACGACGAGGCTCCTTCTCAAGACTGAGCGTCACTTCTGCCTTTTTTTGTGTAGCATTGTTCTTTTAGACCTTTTTCGCTGTGTGTTCTCTATCTGATAAAGCAACGGTGGTTGCGGTTTGCTTGCGAATGAATGGCCAAGCGTGCACCCGACGTTCGTCAGAGTTTGGACGGTTGTTAAATCGTGGTGGGATCGGCATTGTTCTCGTCGCAGCTACCGTAGTATTTTGGGCGCCAGTCTACGCCCGCTTTGCTCGTTAATGTTGGCATCTGATGAATCATGTTCGCCTTTTGTATCTGGTGTGAGGCGCTCACGAGGGGGTCCCTCCCCCCCGCCCGAGAAGAACACAACGAATGGTACGGTTGGTTTGCTCCAATTGGTCACCGGTTACATTGCTGACTGCATGATGCGTGGCACGTAATCTTCTGTACAACATGCAGATTATGAATCTCTTCGAAGGGAAGTATTTTCGCGCGCTGCCCAAAATACATCTGGCGTATTTTTAACTTCTTCTATAACGGAAACCCCCGATGTTTGGGCAGTGGTTATGGAGCACAGGCGACATCAACGAACAGGGACCATTGGTCTCTCAATGTCTCCGAACATACTACTGCTGTAACGTACAAAATCTTCCATCTTATTTCTTTTGGCGATTTTTGTCTCAATACATAACTCTGTCGAAACGACGTTCTCCATTCTTTTTTGCAGTAGTAGCCACCCCAGAGGTCGAGATAGTATTTGGGTTTTCGTAACAAGATTGACAGACATGGGTTCGGTGGTCTCTCTCGTCGCCAATCAGAAAAAATATATTTTGTTGGGGGGGCACGCGTCGTCGGATGGATGGATGGATGGATCGATCGATCTGATCCGTCCAAAGAAAGAAGCCAACATTGATTGTCCAATTGGGTGCTTGCTCACAACTTTAATGCACATCAAAACTCTAGTGTACAAGCCGTGTCAGATGAAGAAAATGAATCTTGCTTCTCTTCGCAAACCACGGCCACTGCACGCGTGCTTGCCAGCTTGACACCAACAGCCAACACACCAAAACGGGGTGGGCAGAGGGGGCCCTCTCAATAGGAATGTATAGGGGGGGCAATTTTGGGGGCACCGCAGTCCAACTGTTTGACAAGTTGGACACGCTCTCGTGCATGTTCAATTTCGTCGGGGGTTAGCCGTTAGCCGGCCACCGCGCCCCGTAGAAGGCCCCGACTGCGGGATCACCCAAGCTAAGTCGTTGGCGGCCTGCCGGCAAGTCTGTCGGCGGGCACGCGAGACCTGTTGCACGTGCAAGGCGAGCGGGAACTTGCTTCTTTCGTAGAGCGCGCCAAAAAAAAAAAATTCAAATCTGGTTGGTGAGTTTCACCTCCCGGCCAGGGTTCTCTCTATGCGGGATGATGCTGTTGCACCAGGTGAGGGAGCGCCGCTGCCAGTGCCGCCATGCATCGACGACTTCGACGTCGGCCAGGAGCTCGGGAAGGGCGGCTTTGCCGTCGTCTATCGGGCCCGGGTGCGATCGACCGGCCTAGAAGTCGCTCTCAAGGTCGTGGACAAGCACCGGGCCGCGGAGCACCTCCGCGGCACCGCAACGAGTACCGGCGGCGGCGGCGGCGGCGGGGACGGGGAAGGAGGGCTTGGTGGGGGCTTGGAGCTCGCGTGTGCCCGAGTGGCGAACGAGGTGCGCCTGCACTGGGGGCTGAGGCACCCGGCAGTGGTAGAGCTGCTCGAGTTCTTCGAGGACGAGCGGTTCGTCTACCTGGTGCTGGAGCTATGCGGGGGCGGTGACCTGTACCGCAGGCTGCGGGGCGCCGGCGGCAGCAGTAGCGGCAGTAGCGGGCCGCTCGATGAGAGAGAGGCGGCCGGCTACATGGGCCAGTTGCTGGCGGGGTTGCAGTACCTCCACGAGAGCGGGATCATGCACCGGGACCTGAAGCTGTCGAACCTGCTGCTTTCGGAGGACGGCAGGCGGCTGAGGATTGCGGACTTCGGTCTGGCGGTCAAGCTCGAGTGAGTATCGTTGTGCTCGGCGGCGTGGGCACGGCCGGTCATACAATACAGCAAAAGGGGGTGGGTTGTATTGTACTGCAGTATTGGTGCGTGCCCATGCCCGGTGCCGTTATTGGATACGCCGTTTATTAGCGGCTGGCTGTTGGGTCTGCGTTTAACCGCCGTTTTGGATTTTGTCGCTCCCACAAAAGAACGAAAACGGCCAACCATTGTTGTTTTGCTCGTCTAAATCCCCAGGAGTAGTAGTAGTGTAGTGCTTCAGATCCGTTCACTGCCAACACGTCCACGCCCGCCAAATACATGCTCTACAGCAGCAGCAGCAGCAGCCGCAGCAACAGCAGTATTTGTAACAACAACATCTCGATCTGGATTTTGTGTGCCTCGCCAGTTTCGCCCCTTAGCAGACGGTATTGTTCTGTAGATGGGACGAGATGCACAAACGTCCACGGCCTGCTCGTATCTATTATCAATCCGCCATCCTGGTGGACGACGTGCGACGGGTCCTTACAGCAGCAACGCGCGAAAATCACGCATGCCCCCGGCCCCGTTTCCCCTTCCCGACGCAAAAAAAACAACGGGAACACAATCGTTTGACCCACCCTTTCTTACGAGCCCCCGCCCCGGCCGTTTGTTCGTTCCCGCGCCGCGCAGAGCGGAGGACAGCGAAAGACACACGCTCTGCGGCACGCCCAACACGATGGCCCCGGAGGTGCAGGGGCCGGTGTACGGGGCGTCGGCGGCGGGGCAGCAGCCGGGGGGTTACGGGCTATCGGCAGACCTGTGGTCCGCGGGGTGCCTCTTGTACACCATGCTGACCGGGAGGGCGCCGTTCCAGGGGAGGAGGGTAGGGGACACGCTGGCGAACGCGAGGTCCGGGCGCTACGCGGTGCCGGAAGGGCTGTCGGACATCGCGAGAGACTTCTTGGCCTCCATGCTGAGCTTGGTGAGTAGTTAGGGGTTGGCGGAGTCGACTGTCCTGTGGGTGGGGGGGACGGCGGAAGAGGCAAAGGGGCGAGGAAGGCGTACGACGAGTGCCGACGCAGAGGGGGAGTTCGGATAGAGGAACGATGGGACAAAGCATACAAGTGGGTATTTAGTCGTACGCAGTTTACACTTTCTAGACGCTGGTAAGAAGGCTTTTTGTTGGAATCCGGAACGCGCCACCTACGTCCTCATTTCACGTGCCGATCGCTGACTTTCGGCGTGATGATACTCCGACTGGTCATAGGCAATTGACAGACAAAACAATGCTTGTCCTACATTTGGCTACGTTGCTCCAAAGTCCAGCATCCGGCCCGACGGCCTTGAGGGATTTTCTGTGCCGTCATGACGACGCTTCTCGTTGTGCGCTCTCCCCCTTCTTGCTGCCAGGACCCGCGCCGCAGGATGCGTGTGGAAGAGGCCGCCGCACACCCGTTTCTGCGCTTGGACAAGCAGCCGCCTCAACGCGGCCCCGCCGTCGCAGCACCAGCCGCACCTGAGCGAGGAAGCAGCAGCACTCCCAACGGGACCCTCGCCGAAGATACGCGCGAAGAGGCGGCGGGGGGAGGAGCGGCGGCTAGCGGGGATGCTGGGAGGCGAACCGTAACGTCGAACGACGACGAAGGAGAAGAATACCCTTCTTATTGTTCTTCCAGAGGCAGATTGGACTACAAAGCCGGGCCATCGCCGCCGTTTGGCGAGGAGGGCAGTAGCACCAGCAGCACCAGCAGCAGCGGCGGCGGCAAAGGTGGACTAACGAAAGGAGCTGCCGTCGACGCCGCTGCCGCCGCCGCAGCGACCTTAGCGGGCAACAGCACCCTGACGGAGTCCACGGCGGGGCTCGGGTCCTCCGACCTCTACTCCGTCAGCTCCAGCTTCTTGGACGGGGATTACAACATGGCCTCCTTTGCGACCCTCAGGGCAGAGACCGTGCCCACCCCGGCGACCATCGGCGCCGGAGCCGCTGCGGCCGCCGCCCGCGTCCGGCGCGCCACCGCTCAAGCCCGGTTTCGAGCCTCCGCAGACGGGGGAGTCGCGCTCGACGGCAGGGCAGCAGCGGCCGGGGGAAGGGACGGAATCCGCGACGATGGCGGCGGTGGCGGTGGCGGCCGCGGTGGTGGGAGAGCGAGAAATGCGTGGCCAACCGCGCGACCATTGGTCGAGGCAGCGGGCGGAGGCGAGCGGACGGCTGGGCGAGGCGGAAACGGAGCTGGCACCGCGGAGAGAAGGGGTGGCATCAGCGCGGGAAGGAGAAGCACGGCGGGAGGGCGCTCCTCTGCCGGTGCAAGGCTGGAGTCGAAGGAGCGGTTCGGGTGGAAGGGTGAGGCGGGCGGCGTCACGGCCGCCGCTACGACGAGCCTGCACGCGGGGGGCGAGGGGCGCGGGGGGGACGCAGGCGAGAATTTGGTGGTGGCTAGAGGTATTGGCTCAAAGGGGGTTGGCCTCGGCAAGGATTTGGAGCACGAGCGGCAGCAACGGCGGCGGCAGCAGCAGCAGCAGCAGCAGCAGCAGCAGCGGCACCCCCGGCGGCGGAGCCGAAGGCCTCGGCCCGCCCGGGAATCGTCGCCCCACAAGCAACGGCAGCGAAACAGCGTACCGGCAAGCGGCATCACCAGGCCGGGGGAGCGACGGTTCGATCTAGCCGGCTACAGCAGCAGCGGCGACTCGAGCAACAGCTCCCCGCCGTGCGCCCCCGCAGCCAGCCCGTCGGCTCGCCGTCGGCGACAGCGGCAGGGAGACAGAGGCGTCGCAAAGCCTCCAGCACCGCTCCCTCCTCAGCCGCTGCCGATGCTCGAGCAGGAGCACCTGGCAAGCTTGCCTAAGTCACAAGGGCTTCACGGGCTTCGTGCCGCGGCCGCAGCTGGACGAGACCTCCATGAGAAGACGTCCACCGGCAAGGGCAGTGACGGCGGCGGCGGCTACTGCTTGGGGTCGACAGCGGCGGCGGTTGGCCACTCCGTTTCCGCGTCCATGTCGGGACAGCCGACGGCGAGAAAAGCGACTTCTGCTGCTGCTGCTGCTGCTGCTGCTGCTGCTGGCAGCAGCGGCGGGAGTTGTCTCCTGGCGCCGTTGTCCACCGCCCGCGTGAAACCGGTGGCCCACCGGTCGGGAGGCAAGGCGGCGGCCGTCGAGGTCTACCCGGACGGTCGTGCGAGCATCGCGGTGGGAAAGCGGTGGCTGATCGCTTCCGCGGACGGCGAGCGAGTGTGGGCCGGGGGCGGCGGCGTGACAGAGGCCGCAAGCGGTGGCGGCAGGCGTACCTCCTTATCCTTCTCGAGGGAGGCAGCGGCAGTCGGGGGCGGTCGGGTGTTGGGCACGATGGAGGCGTGCTTGGCGTCGGGAGACAACAAGGACGATTTGGCCGACCCCGGCTTTAGCCTCGATGCGCTGCCGGCGGCTCTCCACCCGCTGTACAGGAGCCTCGCCGGCATTGTGGACGCCCTTCGGAGCAAGACGCCCAAGGTGGTGCTGCGCCGTGACCCGCCGCCGCCGCCGCCGCCGCCGCAAGCGGGAGTACCAGGCCGAGCTCCGCAACAGCGGGCCGAGGAGAAGTTCACTCTGTGTGCCTTGATGGAGAACCTGCCGGACCCCGACTTCGCCGCCGCCTTCGCCGACGGCGCCTCGCTGTCCCTCTGGACCCGAAAGGGCGAGCTGCGGGTCGAGCTCCCGGGCGGCCGTGTCCGCAGCTGGGCGGTGGCCGCCGGCGGCGAGTGGCCGGGGGTGGCCACGATCCGCGGCGCCGGTGCCGTCTGCGGTAGTGGTGGTCGCGGCGGCGGGGCTAGCGTTGCTGGCTACGGGCTGATTGCGGCGGCGGGGGGCCGTGAGCGGGCCGAGGGGCGCGGGAGCGGCAACGACGACAAGCAGGAGTCGCTGGGCTACGTGAGAGCGGGGTTCGAGGGGTACTGTCGGTGCTTGGATGAGGAGGCGGCGGCGTACCGGCGTGGGGCGAGGTTCCCGGTCGAGATTGTCGAGCCCGCAGCCGTCGCCCCTCCCCCCCGAGCCGCCGTTGCGTCTTCCCCCGTCCCGTCATCGGCAGGGGGAGCGGGTGTCCCGAGAAGGATGGGGAGGTCTGC
>FN648547.1:132681-166788 GCA_000310025.1 Ectocarpus siliculosus | reverse complement strand
GAGCTCGATGTCAGGGCAAGGTTGGGCGATGAACGTTTTGAGGTTCAGTAGTCCACATTGCGATACATCGAGCGTGAGAACCGAAAACATTATAGAACTCCCCCACCTTCCGACACTGCAGGTGGATGAACGCATGTCTTGGAAAACGCTGTGACGGTACCCTCCAGTTTGTGTCGCGAGGCATCAAGGGCGCAGATGCAGTGTGGAAGCTTTAGATTTTTGCAGTAAAGCATGACGGCCCGTTGTGGCTACATCCCGCCTCGGACAACCACCACCTGCTGGTGACCGAAACACAGACAAAATGCCTTCTGGACTGCGCAATGTCTAATGTTAAATAGTCACTTGGTTGTTTGTGACAATTTGTGGTGGTGGAAAACGCGATGTGGACACAAATGCCATACCCCAAAAGTAAAGAGTTCACGAACCTTGATCTCCTTCTTCCCACGAACCATCCAGAGCTTGCGCCGAAGCTGTGGCGATGCACCCCTTTTCAAGCTCACGCAAAACCTACCAGTGCAGAAACACCCCCCCCCTCGTATGACGCCCCCGACGAAGCCACCGTGGCACCGGTATCTCTTGTTTCCTTCTTTGCTGTGCTCAAGTGGTCCCCATGCCCAGCCCACAGACAAGCCCATCAGGTACGGTTGGATCCTCTGCCACATCCTCGACCGTTATGAACGGGCGCATACATGTAGAGATACTCCGAAATAAGTAGTATTATTGTTTTTCTTTGCCTGTCGGGTGCGACGTATGAAGAAAAATGCGCAAGGGCGTGCGGCGGGATAGGTAGGTGTGGTTGTGGTGCTTCTTGTCCCATTATCATGATGCATATCGACATGCACAGCAGGGGTGCGCAGTTCTGGCGAAGCGGCGCAATTATTGTGGGCGACCGGGACATGTACATACCCCTTCATCAAATTCCGATCAGTTGAGCCCCGGCCCGTTCGCATCCGCTGCAGCTGCATCTTGTGGTGCGACACCCAACAGCCAGCCAAAGCCACACCACTACCATGCAACACACACGCACGACCAACAATGCAAAGCCCATGGAGATGCGATGGTCAAGCGGCCAAGCCCAGGGGCTCCTTCAGCTTGGGCTACGAACATGGGCGCGCCAGCTTGCGCTATTATAGCGTCCTTGTCTCGATCCACGGAGAACTGGGCGGCACGACGATCTCCTCCTTCAACTCGAGATTGCACATGTAGTGGCGAGCACCGGGAGAGCGCTCTCAAGACGCGAGGCTTCCAAAGATGGCAAGTGCTGTAGGGTTTGTCGAGATCCCGACATCGAGGCAACGCTGCTTGGCATTATTTCGTGTGCAGCACAGCAGCAGCGGTGCAGATAAAGTGAAAGTTCTCCCTACAGCTTGTACAATTACCAAAGCTGGTGCTGGTCGCGAGCACACCTACGACACACATACAGCTGCAGCACCTACCGAGGCAGGGAAGCAAGTGTGCTATATCAGTACTGCATTGGTGTTACTAGCGTTGTGTGACTCCATCGCACCTTGCATCGTCCGTAGCACCTATCTGCCGCTCTCCCGACGAAAACAGCACCAGCAGTAGAAAAAAACCAAACGGCCACCCCGACGAGTCTGTGCTGTATACTGGAGTATACCACACCAACAATTCTCCGGGACCCCCTCTTTCGCTGTTCGATTTTTATTGTTTGCATGAGTCGACCCCATGCCCTGACACTCATTGCGTAAACCTCGACCTGTAGTGCAACGCGCGAGATGCCTCGAGACAGCAGTCATTTTCTGTCTCCACTATTTTAATAGCTGTGATATGCCGTGACGTTGGATCAAGCTGTGCCACGAACTGAATGAGTCATTTTAATAGCCCTCTCTGCGTACTCTCGGGAGGCAACCTGCCCTTAGCTGTCAGGCCCCCCTAAATTTCCCGAATTGCCTGGCCATCACCCTTGTGATAAAAGAGAGCGCAATAGAGTTGAAAACCACATGACAATTGTCTTATCGGCACACTACATGCATGAATGAATTTATGCATGTTCAATTGATGGTCATGTGGTCGGCCAAGGGTCGGCCTCCAAAAAACGTCACAACCCACTCGTTCCAGATATGCACAATATCTCCAAACAACTCCGAAACCGATAACATATCGACCTCCAACACGTTAAAAAAACACGGCTACCTCCGAACGTATCGTCAGAGAGGGGATTTGGCGATTTGACCAACTTTTCGGTCGTACGTGTCGTTTCACCATCTTGTTTCTACACCTTTCACAGCTTGCTGCACTCCATATGTTTTTTTTTCCATGATGATATTTGTCCTCTAACGTCTTTCAGTTTCACTTCATAACACGCTGTCTTACAATATCTCCCTGATGTCCCTTCCTCGGTTATTTTGCCCACAATGTGCATCACAGATCAAGGCCGCCTTCGCCAGGCGGCGGCGGCAGCTCATCATCGGTCGTGGCGATTCTCCGGGAGAGGCGCAGTTCAGGGGGGCAGGGCAACCGGAGGCGCGGTATGAGGCTTTACGGCTGGAGCTTCGCCATCATCGAACCTCAAGAACACGAGTGCGCACGAGCGCGTTCTGGGAGCCCGCGGATCTCGGCTACGAGGCTTTCATGAGTAAGTGTTGTCCTTGGTTTGTTTCTGTCTTCGTGGCGTACCAGAAAACCGTGACGGTGTACATAATTTCTAATCCTTGACGGGGCAGCTGCGGTGATCGTGTCCTCTGTCTCCAACAGAATTACGGTAGCTTGTGCAGCTTTGTCTGTTCAGCGCATAGTTGAGTCTGGACATACAGCAGAGTTGATTGGGCGTCGCACACCAAGTTGTAGAAAATGCGTGGTGTTTTGCGTTGGAATCGGGCGAACGACCTGTCTCGTTGGCCGTGTGCACCAGTCGCTTCCCGAACGCGTGCGGACAGGCTGATTACTCTTGGTCTGCCTTGAAGAGTGATTAATTTTTCTTTATCGCTGCAGTGATACTGCACCCATGAAACGCACGTTCCCGCCACATACATCGATCCGTCTGTTCGCAAGATACCGATGTATCTACCTAGGCTTTCAATGGTTCCTTCGTTGAGACTACATATCTCGTCCTCTGTCTATGTGTACGTTCGAATCGTCGTTCATTCGTTTTCTCGCCGCTCAAAACACAGAATTATTTCGCGCACCACTGCAATCTTGGCGTGCCCAGTGGCACAAGGCCGTCGGGCTGCCGTGGTCGACTTCGTGTTCTAAAAGCCTACGTGCGGACTGATGAGGGTCGTGGCCGCGGGCTGATGGCATAAGATACCGAGACTCTCACGTAGTGCGACGTGAGTATGTACTGGTGTAGTGCCCAAGCGGAGGGAGCATGGGTGGGTCCTGTCGCGCGTTGGGTATCGTACACGGGACAGAGCAGCACGAGCACCAACAGCTAGTTAGCAGCAACCACACCTGGGTTGTGCAGTTTGGTGGGGGCGGACGAGAGGTCGTCAGCCTGCGGAGAGGGGAAGCTCATGCGTATCTAGGCAAGTGATAATGTGACGTTGCCCCCTATTTAGCAACCTGCTCCTGTCGATCCTCTCGTCTCGTTTGTTCCCGCACACAGGACATGATGGAGTTTGTCGGCTGTACGCTCGAGCTGCACCTTGAGGCCCACGAGTCGGGAGGCTGGGATGCCCTGGACCCGTCTGGCACTTGGAGGATCTGGGGGGGGCATGAGACCCTTGTTTATCTGAGGAGGTGAGTAACCTTGGACATTTGAGTGCGGCTGGCGTGACCGCGGTAAGCCTGCCACGAGGTAGGCCTGCACAGAGGCTGAGATCCGCTCTTGAGCAATTCAGGCGGTCCTAGATTTAACTGGATGGCGAATACCGGGAAACTCGGTGCCGAACCCCCATTTCAGTAATATTAATACTTTGACGTCATTTAGTACACCAAAACTCGAGGTTGGACCTCGACCTGACCTTGAGTTTACTTAGCTATCGGCTCGTTCCGTGCCACCTTGAGCTCCTTTTCGAGAGCTAGCTATGCGTACAATAGAGGGATGGGCGAGGGGAGATGCATGCCACGATTCGCGACTTCGTGGAAGGCAAATTTACTATGTTCGCTTCGGTGGCAGTCTTGACTGTATCCGGGGTGCATGGGTTGATAGTGTGCCATCGTGAATCAGGCCAGCGTTCTAGCTCAAAAGTTTCACGATAAACTTACGTCTAAGAAATATAGAACAATTTTCGGCACGCCCACGACTTTTCCCGCCGATATGCATGCACAGTGATTGCGCTCGCGTAAGGCGCATCTTGATGTATATCACGCCTCCATTGACCACGGGGTTGGCGGAATACTCTCCCCTGAAACCTTGAAGAAACTCCTGGCTGTCAAGACATACGAAAAAAACGAAAACGAGGTGTGTCTTCAAAATGAACGCTACGGCTGTATGCTTCAGCGCGCTTTGAAACATGTTGTCGGGCGTGGCCCTTTTTTTTTCTGTGCTTCTCCAATCTAAGCAAGCCCTCTCACGCGCACGCCTTGTTCTCCTTATCCGAAATGATACGTCCACACTATCTCCGGAGCAGCTTGTGTTTTTAGGAGACGATTGCGCAGCTCTCGCGGGATTCTACGACACCCCATAAACTAGTCTTCCTAACAATATTATTACACACATCTTATCCCTAACCAATTTTTCCGCCGGCCTTTTCGTCGTGGCACCTCCTTTACACTTGCCCGCCGCAGCCCCTCTCAAAACTCAAGAGGTTGTTCCAGAACTTCTTCGTACGAGTGACTTGAGAGAACCAGACGCTGCAGCCCTGCCTCTCGACTTTGACGCGGAGGCGTTTGGCAAGATTGGCATCTCGCCCAGTACGCGTGCCCCTACCTGTCCAATCGAGGTACGTTTTCGAAATACAAATGTCGTGCGGTGCATGCAAGCCTGGGTGCCACTCATCTGTTGGGCATGTCTGGGCTTCGCCTGTGTGGGATTGCTATGCATATCTGATGAGGAGGTTTCTCGCCGTGCTCGCCACCCCAGAGCACTAATTGGGATTTTAAAATTATAGTCTAGCAAACACTCGCACTTTTTTTCATGGTGTACATATGCAGCGGTCACATAATCTACTTTGGGTTTTGTCGTCGCAATCGCTTTCATGTCTATACCCATGCTACCCATGAATACCCTGCAGGCACCCCACCTGGACCCTCACCCAGTGGTTTCCAATGCCGTCGTTGACGTTACTTTGATCAGCTGCACATCCGCTCACATTCCAATTTTGTCTGTTTCACTATTCGGTTCTCACCATTTGATTTCCTCAAACTTCATATATGCCCGCTTTTGTGGCAGCCCCTTGCACGGGCGGCCGGTTCGGAGATGGCGCGAGCGATGACGACGAATATCTGGACGACGGCGCGGTGGCAATGGCTGTCGAGGCGGTCACGCCTTGATCTCGCTTCGCTGCCGGCATCATCAGGCGCGGGTATTCATGAATTATGTGTTTCCTTCCTGTTTTAACGCATCATGGGTGATAGGGCAGCGGTGTGATGGTGTGGCCTCGCGTGTTTAAGAAGGTGGTAAGGTACTGCAGGAGCAGGGAGACTGCGCGTGCCGCCGGATTATAGTATTTAGTAAATAGGACTTTTATCTTTGATAGCTCCGCCATTTTTTTTTATCTTCGGTGAGATACTCACACCAGTGTTTACAGAGATATGATGTTTGATGTTCTGTACACGTTCGCAGAATATATCCAAGTTTGTTGCATCATGGTTGGGTTTTTTATATTCGTACACCCCGTGGTAAAAGTCAGGCGCGGTTGTCGCCTGTATTCCGCCTGGTGGTATTGTTGTAGTCATATTTAGCGAGACTTTTTGTTGTTCCTGTTTTCTTTCTGATGTGGCGCAGCGTGATGGTGCCCATCATGGACTCTTTGTGTGGGAGCCTGTGACATTCGCGGGGTGAGTCTTGAGCCCAATTTGCTGAGGTCATATCCGTACGTTCATGTCTTTGAAGGATTATGTAGGCCCGTTCTCTCTCTACGCCTCCTTGGGTATTCTTCTATGCTCGACTTCGCTCTACGCGAGGGGAGGGAGACAAACGTATGCGCGTTGTTCTCATGTTGTAGCTCCGTGAGGGAGGCGGGTGAGGAGTACGTTGCGTTTTCGCCTCTGCGTTTTTGTACGATTGACGATTTCAGAGGCCGACATGTGTGACTTGTCGTTTGTCGGCCGCACGATCTGCGATACAACTTGAAAATAAACGTTTTGAGCAACGTCATGCTCGTATCCCTAGTGAGGGCGTCGGCCCAGAAAAAAGTTGCTTACCCCACCCTTGGGCCAACGTCGCTGTGCGTACGTTGGCAGGGTCTGGGCCTACCTATTATAGTGGTACAGACGCGACGATGGCATGCCCATAACCAAGCCCAAGGTCGCTGTGCCTACGTAGCCATGGTCTGGACCTAGGCCAAGGTTCCTTGTATACCGAATCCTACCCAGTTTCGGACTGTGTCCAGGTTACCATTGACGTACGTTGGCAGGGTCTGGAACGAGGGCAACGTGCCTTTCGTGCCGAACCCTGCCCAGGTACTATACCTTGGCCAGGTTACCCAACCCCACTCATGTGATAATGGGGGGCGTACCCAAAAGGTCGCTCGTGCCGAACCCTGCCCAGGTACTTGACCTTGCCCAGGTTACCTAACCCTAGTCATGTGATAATGGGGGGCGTACCCAAAAGGTCGCTCGTGCCGAACCCTGCCCAGGTACTTGACCTTGCCCAGGTTACCTAACCCTAGTCAACGCCTAATGGGGGGCGTACCGATAAAGTCCCCCCCCCCCCCAACCTTGTGGCTTAGCCGAATGGCCACGGGTGTACGCACCTCCGGGTTCATCCTTGCCGTCAACGTCCCCCAAAAAGCCGAGATGATCGGCGGTCCGAAGACCCTAACCAGCGAGTCAGCCACGGACCCTGGTTGCATGCCCGAGTCGATGCGCGCGAACTTCCGTTTCTTCTTGGGCTTAGGGACGATGGAGGTGTCTTGTGTACTTTCTCCATCGGACTCCTCGTCACCGGGGGCCCCGTCATTAGGGGAAGCCTGCGGATCCTGCGAATCTTAATATTGGAAATGGTATGGCGTTACAACGAAAGGAGAGGGGGCACAGCAGCGTAGAGGACGTATTAGTAATAATTTCTTCGGCCCAGAATGTCGAGTGGCTGTATGTTGCTGCGTGCTGCTTGCTGTGTAGAGAGATCGCTGTTGATTTTTGTAAGATGTTCGAACCCTTCAACCCCGCACGCGGAACCTCGATGCTTGCGAACACCACGCTGCTATCCGCAAGGGAAGGAGTTGACGAACTCGCTCGAAACTTCGCCAAAGTGGTAATAGGTAGCATTGAGGGATTGGCCCATTTTTGGATGGCCACTACGAGGGTTGTTCGAGGCTTCATTCACCTACATCGACCAAACACGCCCCATCATAGGTCTACGTCCAACGTGTTTCGGAATTTTTGCGTACAAGATCCCTCGCAATTTGACCTTCAACGCCCTACCCGCGCTAAACAAACGATCCCTTCCAAACATTTTTTTGCACCACGCTGTAGAGACATGCCAAGGTTGCTTTAAGGTTGGCCACTTTTTGGGTCGTGACTACTGCCGGAGTTGTTGACGAATGACGTCCTGTCCCGTAGGAATCCGGCCGCTGTGGGGGCTCCGTGTTATATGAGCCCTGTAAAACAGAAAGCTCGCTTTTTGTGAGGACTTGCAACACGGGCTCATTTTTCAGTTTTTTTCTGTGGTCGCGAGAGAAGTCCACAAGTTAACTTATACTTCGAAGTAACACACGGTTGCGTCTTATTGGTTCGCCTATGGTTAAAGAAGGCGGGAAAACGCAAAAAAAGTGACCGCCACCCCCGATTTCCGATACGCCTTCATTCTTCCCACACCCCAGCAGATACACCCAACACGCTCACTCTTATATACAATAAATCATAAAATTTTGGTAGTTGCCGTACATCGTAGAGCTAAAACAGCAGAGCATATTTTTATAAAGTTCCGGCAAGTTGTCAAACGACACTCGCGACGTGTTCCAGTGTTTTTATGTTTTTGTGCGTAGCACCTGCTGGCATCGCTGACAAAAATCCAGTGTACAGGCTTAACCCTTTCGTGATTACATGCATGATAGCAGGACGAAACTTTGTGTGTCGAAATATCGCCGGCGTGCCTCGCCTACGAGAAAAAAACATGCGCCATCAAGACCAGCAGAGAGATCAAAAGGCACCCCACCAAAAAATCACGCATAATAGCAATGTGACAGAGGTACCCGCAGTACTACTGTACAATTTGTACAGCAGCATGTCTCAGATGTAGGGCAGGTATATGCCCTTTCTGTCCAGATCCAATCTACTGCCTACCGCTGATTCAAACCAACCCCATACCACGGTAGGGTACACATACAGCACGCCCAAACATGTTGCAACATGTTGGATCAACCCGGTCCCGCGTGCACAAGGGAGAGCAGAGACAACGCACACCGAGGCCGATGCTATGAGTGATGTACGCCTCGGTGCCTGATGTTGTTGTCATGACTGGTCCAGGAGTTTGGAAGTGAAAGGAGGTTCGTCTGCTGTGTGCAGGTTTTGCGCACACCACACGATATCACCAAAGTTTAACTTTCGTGACGCTGCGGATGACGCCCCCCTGGCAAGGTTCATCGAATGACCCTGTAGAACTTTCAAGCCCCGCAGAGTGTATTCCTTCGCCGACCCTGTGGGTACCGAAACCCTGTCATGGTGAGCACGTGGCACCCTGTGGACTATACGATATCCCCAAGGTCGGGTTTTGGTGACCCTGCGGATGTCCCCACCCTGGCAAGGTTCACCGAATGACCCTGTAGAATTTTCAACCCGCACATACTGTACTACGTCGCCGACCCTGTGGGTACCGAAACCCTGTCATGGTGAGCACATGGTACCCTGTGGACCACACGATACCCCCAAGGTCGGGTTTTCGTGACACTGAGGATGAGGTAACCCTGGCAAGGTGAACCGAATGACCCCGTAGAACTTCCAAGACCTACATGGTGTGTTCCTTTACCGACCCTGCGGGTATCGGCACCCTGTCATGGCGATAACTTGTAACCCTGTGGACCATACGGTATCCCCAAGGTCGGGTTTTGGTGACCCTGCGGAGGACGTAACACTGGCAAGGTTCACCGAATGACCCTGTGGAACTTTCAAGCCCCACAGGGTGTGTTTCTTCGTCGACCCTGTGGGTATCGGCACCCTGTCATGGCGAGAGCTTGTAACCCTGAGGACCACACGATATCACCAAAGTTTGACTTTCGTGACGCTGCGGATGACGCCCCCCTGGCAAGGTTCATCGAATGACCCTGTAGAACTTTCAAGCCCTGCAGAGTGTATTCCTTCGCCGACCCTGTGGGTACCGAAACCCTGTCATGGTGAGCACGTGGCACCCTGTGGACTATACGATATCCCCAAGGTCGGGTTTTGGTGACCCTGCGGATGTCCCCACCCTGGCAAGGTTCACCGAATGACCCTGTAGAATTTTCAACCCCCACATACTGCGGGTACCCTAACCCTGTCATTGTTGACCCAGTGACCCTGGCAATATTTTTTACCTCGACAGGGTACCCACAGGGTCAGGTACAGGGTGAAACCCTCCACAGGGTGTCCACAGCCCTGAGCAAAGTGGCCACCGGTGCGCTGCTGCCGTCGACGCTCGTGCGTAGCCAACTTCATGTTTCGCTGCCCGCGGTATGCACAGAGTGCAAGGCGTAGGGTTCGAAAGGGTGGCCGTGTGGATTCCTTCTAGAGGGTTCTTCGCTCAGGGTCAGGGGTACACCGCGGTGTCCAGGGGGAAAACTCTAGACGGCCTGTTCCTCGTGTTACCAGACGATGTCTTGCAGGACAGAGAGTTAGCAAGAGATTTCCTCAAGGAGGCGTTCCAACCGCCCATCGATGCCATCAACGCTCTAGCCGACATGCGACAAAAGGCATCGGCCACTGTTACGGTTAACGTGAGGGGTAGGGGAGTTGCGTACACTACACTGTGGGACGAAAGACGGTCATACGAAGCCCCAGACGGGTGGGCGGGTGTGTGGCCTGGAGTTCTGTACAACGGTTTGGGTGGGGCAACGCGTGTCGAGGGGGAGTATGCACTTGCTGAGCGGTCGAACTATTAATATTCATCTTGTGCAATATAGCCAAGTGGCTACGAACGGAGAGAAGAGAGGCACACCGGTGTGTGACGAAGCACATAAGGAGCTCCTCGAGAGGGGAACACATGACTGACGCTCGCTGCTGATGCGCATGATGAACTGCCTTTGAGTGCATGCGAGCAACACGGCACTCCTGTGACGCACACTGCACGACGCTCGAATCCCCGTTAATTAAGTGCCTTCGAGCGAATCGCGTCATTACGCGGCACTGTGACCGCACACTGCACCGCGCCCGAAACCCCGTGAAGTGCCTTCGAGCGAAGCGAGTCACACGGCACTGTGACCGCACACTGGACCGCGCCCGAAACCCCATGAAATGTCTGCGAGCGAAGCGAGTTCCGATGCCACTATGTCTTACTCCGAAACCATTACACCAACAACACACCAAACCCTGCTATGAATTTTTGCGTTTGTTCTTGAGTGACCATTATACACAGGCGGCTGCTGCTGCGGTTTCTGCTGTCATGCTCGGAATGTGCTGCAATGGTCGTACGGTTATCGTAGTCAGGTTTGACAACAGTCTGCTCGTTCGTATAGCGGTAGCGGTGCGTATCTATCGCGACGGCAAGCGCATTGAGATAATAGTTCGTCCGTCGTGCTTCTAGTCTACACAGCCAGATAGTCGTGTTCTTCTTTGTTGCCACTTCATACCAGAAAAGAAAGAAAGTCTCCACCAACTTACAGTATCTCCACAGCAGTTCGGAAACGACGACTATTTTTCGTTTGTCGTGTTTGTTGTTGCTGAGCGCACATCGGATGTCGCCGTTCGATACACGTGTTCAAGCCTCCGGTGGGCCAGAGGGATGAGAGTGAGTGTCTTCTCGACGAGAGTTCATGCCCTGTCTTCTCGAGTCTCTCTTCATTTAGTCTACCTCTCTCTCTCTGTTGCCTTTTCGCCGTTAGGGTCCCCAATAACATCGAGCGTCAACGGCAATCGTTTTGCGTCTTGCTGAGTAGGAGCCTACCCGTGTACCCGGCTGCTGAATGTGAGGCAATGGGCGCCGCCTCTTTCCGCCAAGCAATGCGCATGGCCCCTACGGTTCGCCGCACATGCAGTGCTGTGTGACAGCTTCCAGCAGTTCAGAGCGTCGACGGTGTTTTTCGCCGGTAGAGCCCCAGAACAACGCGAACCCCGCGAGCGACTGTTTCATTGTTTTGGGGTCACCCATCCATGAATTTCAGCGGTTAGTTTTCGTTGGGGGGATGTTTTTCTTGTCATGTCCATGACGTGGTGCCCCGAGCGAGTATGGTTCGGTAGGGACTCGCAAACCATGACCCCTCCCCGAGTTTGAGCATCAGCTTCGGCCTCCTGCGACGGACAAGAAGAAGACCGGAAATTGTCTCGCCATCCAAACAACAGTTGGCCAGTTGAAAAAAAGAGGGTCCGGTCCGCCGAAGATTTTGTAATTGTGTTTCCCTGCCCACAAATAACCTCGCGGCTACGGCAATGCAAATCTCATGGCACCTCAAGTACGGTTCCGTAGGAAATTGCAAATCACGACCCCTCCCCGACTTTGAGTATAGCTTCCACCTCCTGCGGCGGATAAGACCGACGTCAAACCCTAAATTTTGTCTGTCTGTGTCGCCATGTCGTCGCCATCCACGAACAGCAGTTGGAGAGTCACAATATAGAGGGTCCGCTTTGCCACCAAGAAATCAGTTTTTTGTTTTCGATTCTTCTACAGCTGGATATGATGCTACACTGTATCGGGTCTAGCTGTGGTTGAGCTTGAGGGATATAGGGTCTACGGCAGCATATTCTATGCGAAGAGTTAACGCCTTCCTCGCGTAACGATGCGCATCTCCCATGGCAAGCAGAATGGATGACGTCATCATGACGCTATTTCTTGTGACTACAAGTTCGAGTTCGCCCGGGCGTTATTGTTCATGCCGGAGAAAGAGACTAAACTTCCACTAGGTACCAGTCCGTGCATATATGTATCCGGCTATTGCATGTGAGGTAGTGGGTGCTGCCCCTGCTGTTTGCTGCTGTACATGGAAAGCTTCCAGTGGGTCAGAACGGCAAGGGGGTCTTGTTTCTTCACTTGTTTCTTAGCTCTCTGCTCTCCTCTACTTGTTCTTTGTTTCCTGTCGCTGGCGGTCTCTCTTTTGTGATCGCTCTTCGTTCTTGCTCGCAAGAAACTGTGAGGGTGTAAAATGGCTGAGTCTGACTTTTTCTTAGGGTCCCCCGCCCACCCACGACCCACCTGTCTGTCGGTATGATTCATTCGTGGTCTCCAATACTTTCAGCAGTAGTTGTCTACTACAGGACATACATGCGCTACTACTGCTGCGTCCATGGGTGGGTGCAACAGACGAGCTCCGGGGACTGGTGGTCTCCTGACCTGACGTCCGGTTCTTTCGTTTCGGAGAGGAAACCTACTCTGAAAAGCGCATCTTCTGGGGTCCGCATTCATTTAGTCCCGGATTCTTTCCCAGCGTGCGTAAGAGCGCGTTCTGGGTGTGGCCTCCTTTTCATTCGGGTGTGACGTGCGCACTACATGAATGTAAACGAAAAAAACAGATCAACGAGATGATTCTTGAAAACATGGAATCCCTCTCCAAAAAAAAAAAAGTGCATGCATGCATGATGCGCATGGATGGATGGGCGTAGTGAGATATGCCGGTCGAAGACTGACGGTTTTTTCGGGTACGCGTGAGGTCGCCTCTAATATTCGTTTGCTCATTCCTTGCTTCTTGTCCAGTCTATAGTTACTACTTCGCATAGCTGAAGCGAGCGGAGGGTCCTGGACTAATCTATCTGTCGTTGACTCGTGGACCCTTCTTCGGGTCCATTATATTGTCGGATAACTTTTTTGGGGGTAAAGTTAGCCTGTGACCACGGCGGGAATCGACCGCGTACAAGAAGGTACTAGGTAGAGAGAACAGAACGAACGGTTTTCTGTAATTAATTGTGAAGACAACAACAACGGCACTGCTGGGTTCGTCCATGGATAGTTTTTGCAGCACTTTTGTTTTAAGTATTTGTGAATAAAACGACTTCTTCATGGATGGGTAATGAGAGGTTTTGTTTGGGGTGCTCAGCAGGATACTGATCTACGGGGCCTCCGGGGGTTACGTGGATGATGTTTGTGTATGATGGACATGATACGTGCGGGGCCCCTCGTGCCTCCGCCGTGCATGCCACTCTCTAATCAACCAAGGTCTTGGGTCAACCTTCTTTCTCTTTCGGCCTCTGACGGGCTACCGCACCCAAACACAATATATTGGGCCTGGTGTTGGTAGTGGGTATTGGCGTCTGAGCTGTGTGAGCCGGGTCAACGGAGCGGTCGACACTTTTCTTCTTATTTCTTCAAGCTGGGATCGCGGCCAACGGGGGCGAGGACAGCAGCATTGTGTAGCTGGTGCGGTGGCCATTGCGGGGACCGGGACAGCAGGTTTTATAGCTGGGACAGCACTTCGAGGCTGGGACAGCAGGTTTAGGGTTTTTGTTAGATATGTCGCATGGTGGGGATACGGAGGATACTGCAGCTGTGCGCGCGAGGCTGGATGAGGCGCTGCGATCTATAGAGGCTGCTAAGGCTGAGACGGCGGAGGTTCGGGCAGCACAGCAGCAGTCGGCGGGTGCACCTGCCGGCAGCCCAGGAGGCGACGGTCTAGTTGCTACTGGAGGGGCTCCATCTGCATCGGTGGGGCCGACGGGGCCAGGTGGGGTGAGTCACGGTGGTGGTACTGGTGTGCCGGGTTTGCCTTTGGGAGGTACCATTGTCAGAACTCCTGTGCCTAGACTCCCGTCAAATTGCACCGCCGACGCTTTTCTTAGTGGGCGGAGACGGTTCCGGGTCTACGCGGACAACCATGATCTCCTGCATACCATCGCCGGCAGTGCTGAGGTTCCCGTTGTGAGTTGTCAAGACGTCGGATACCTGACTCGCCAGTTCGGCTCAAACCTTGTTGGTGAGCACAAGAGGATGTGGGTTTTTATCTTGGAGGCAGCGGTGGGGGCCCCATTTGAGAACACCCTGTACTCTTGCCATTCCGTGGCCGATGCGTGGAGGATGATGGAGGATTGCTTTTTGCCGAACCACCCAGCCGATTGTCAGCTTCTTATCGCCGAGCTTGACAACATCAAAATGAAGGATGATGAGGACCCAAAGGTGTTCTTCTCGCGCGTTGCACAGCTTGAGACCAAGTTGCGGGCTGTGGGCATTGTCAAGAGTGAGCTGGAGGTTGTGCAGATTCTCATCCGTCAACTCCCTGCACGCTATGATGTCGAGAAGCGCAGTAGCCTTTCCAAGCGTGATCTAACCCGCGCTGGGCTGCAGGACGTCGTGCGTGGTCGGTATGCTACGCTCAAGGCTAGCGAGATGAGGTCGGCGGCCGTGACACCGGCGATTTCCGCCAACCCGCATGCTCTTGTTGTTGGCCGTGGTTTTGGGCACGGTGGCAACGGGGGGGGCGGGGGGGGCGGGGGGGGCGGGGGGGATGGTAACAGCGGCGACGGCCGCGGGCAATATTGGTCCTCTGGGGGAGCTGTTGCCCAACAGCAGCAGCAACCGCGGCAACAGCAACAGCCGCAGTCGCAGATGCAACAGTACCGACAGCCGCAGCAGGCGCAGCGGCAAATGCAACAACCGTACCAACAACCGCAGCAGCAGATGCGACAGCAACAGCCGTACCAACAGCAGTCGCAGATGCAGCCGTACCGGCAGCCGCAGCAGCAGCAGCGGCAGCAGCAGCAGTCCGCTATGATCGGGGTTGGCGGGATCTACGATTGAGGTAGTAACGCCGTGTACTACCAGCCGGAGTCACCACCTCCGCCCGGCGCGCCGATGGGTACAGTGCACCGATGCATGCGGTGTGGAAGGCACGGCCACCACGCCGGGCATTGCGCCGCCCCCCGCAGGTTCGAAGGTACGTGCGGCGCCTGCGGCCAATACGGCCATATGTGGCGCAATTGTGCCAAACGTAACCGGCACCCACCTCAACGTCGTCACTTCTGCTGGTGCTGTCGATCCGGAGTACGCGTACGCCACCACGGATGCATCGGCCGCCCCATATCGTGATATCCCGGCGGCCGATGGGATGTACTACAGTGACGCCATGGTGGCCGGTGGCGGTGGTGGCGGCGGCAGCGGCGGTGACGGCAGCGGTAGTGGGGGCGGCGTTGGCAATGGGGCGATCGTACAGCAGCAGGTTGTGACACCGGCCGAGCCCTTCTTTGAGTTTGTCGACATTTTCCACGGCGGCGGTGGCGTGGACGGTGGCGATGACGGATTGCAGCCCAACGGGGCCATGGCGACAAGTGACTCGGCGAAAGCGGTTCCTGAGGCGCTTGGCGGCGACGGCGAGGTTACCTTTGGTGGCGGTCTCTTCGCGATGCACCTTGTCTGTTCCGTCTCATCATCCCCCCCTGCGCGCGAAATATCCAACCTTTTCCCGCATCGCCCGGGTTCCACAGTCTTCCTCGGAGACTCTGGCGCCGTGGTCCACGTGGTCCCTTCCGGGGAAAGGGTGTACAACAGGCGTCCACCGCGCCCGGAGGAGCGGCTACTCATGCTTGGCGACGGCAAGCTTATCCCGGTAGAGTTCTTCGGTGATTTGGATATGATTTTTCATTGCCATGAGGATGTGCGTGTTACGCTGAAGAATGTTGGCGTGTTACCGGACTTGGCGCTAGATGTTCTGTCGCTGAACCAGATCCAGGAACGTCATGAGATCAATCTCAACCGGCATGGGGCATCGATTTTGGGCGGGCTAGTGCAATTCACCAAATCCCCGCACGGAAATTATATCCAGGGGACTCGCGTCGACCCCCTACCCCACCCGTCTGCCGTGGGACGCCCCGGTGAGAGACGCCGGCGCGAACGGGGAACATTTCGTATCGGGTGGGCTTAATCACAACCGCGAATTTTGGGACAAGGTCATCCTACGAGACCATCCCCAGCGAGATCAACTCATGTCATATATTCGGCACGGTGTCAGCGTCTTCGAATTCCTCCACGATGAGTATCGAGGGAAGTCGCGTAAGGAACCATATCGCCCAGCAGAGTTTCCGGGGGCCGTATTCCCCAACCACATTCCCGACGAACATGCCGAATTTGTGCGGCGAGAGGTGCAAGCGCTGGACAAGCGGGGATGTTTAGTTCGGTGGGAGGACGTCCGAGGACCGGGGGGCCCGGATAGACCGCGGTTGGTCCTGTCCATCTCGGTGGAGCCAACCAAACCCCGTATGATTATAAACGGTATCCCCCTGAGTACCTGCTGCAAACACGTACCGTTTACGATGGACACGGTCTCACGGGTGGCACACGTCGCAGAAGAAGGGGTGTTAATGGGGAGCCTAGACGACCGCGCGGGTTTCCATAATCTTCGCTTGCAGCCCGAGAGCTGGCGCTATTCGGCGTCCACTACGATGGAGTGGATTACGTCTGTACCACCCTTCCAATTGGGTGGAACGAGAGTCCGTTTTGTTACCATTCTTTGAGCGAAGCCAAAGCCGCGTACCTGCGGTCCAAGGGCATCCCCGTCCTGGCGTATATCGATGACGCCTGGTACGCGAACTTCGTCGATACCTTCGGGAAGTCGGATCGAGTACAGTGGCTGTCGGCGGCGGAAGCTCTACACACCGGTATCCTAGTATCGTACCGATGCGGGTATTTCCTGTCCATCAATAAATGCAATCTCAACCCCTCTCGACAACAGCGGTACCTCGGAATTATCTGCGATTCCCACACCGCATCGTTCCGCATCCCGGAGGATAAGTTGCTCAAACTCCATCAGCTCATCGACCAACCGCTTGCGAACGACTCCGTGCCTGTGCGCATGCTCGAGAAGATAGCCGGCAAGTGCGTCAGCATGTCTGTCGCGATTCGACCGGCCACTCTTTGGACTCATTACATGTTCGCGGCGATCAGGAAGGCTAAGGGTCGAGTCATTCAGTTGAGGGACAAACACGACCTCCGCGCAGAGCTACGCATTTGGCTCAACCTGTCATCGACCGCTCAGGAGGGACCGTGGTACAAAGCGAGACACTACGACGTTTCTCTCACCACCGCTTCGTCAGACGCATCATCCAACCAATACGGTGGAGTAGTGTCGCTGCCGAGTGGCGCATTCTCCGCAGGCGGCGGCTTTCCCCACGAATGGCTGTCGCGTTCCATTAATGGCAAGGAGATGTTCGCGTTGCTCGAGGTGCTGAAGGAGTGTTGTAGCGCTCGCCCGGGCGAACTTAAGCGAGCACAAGTCCTGATGGATGTCAACAATAGAGCAGTTGTCGACGCGTTTAGGAAGGGCAGATCGAGTAACCCCATCACACACTCGATGCTGGCTAGCCTTTACGAGCTGCAAATCGCACACGGATTTTGGCTCACATTGAGGTGGGTACCGTCAGCGGCGAATAGCGTCGCCGACGACATCACACAACCGGCCCGGCACGAAATTATCCGCCTTCGATCTTGCGTGTTTAGGCAGCTGCGACAGTTTTTCGGAGAATTTACGGTCGATCTTATGGCGTCTTCCGAGAATGCTCAGCGCACCGATGCGGGGGGAGCCGGGGGACCGTCCCGCCTGCCGTTTTTTTCACGGTATCACTGCGAAGGTACGGCCGGAATAGACGTCTTTAGCCAGGATGTAGCGGTTACACCAGGGCTGGGCACGCCGGCCTTTGGGTATTGTTTCCCGCCGCCGGTCATGGCGGGGCACATTATTCAACATCTGTCCGAGTGTCGGGCTCACGCAGTAGTACTAGTGCCAGATGTACGAGATTTTTGGTGGCCGGGGGCCGCACGGGCCGCCATCAAATCGCTAGCGTTACCGCGGACGGGGAGTTTTGGATACCCCCACCATCAGGACGGCGTTCGCGATTACATTTACGTACGACACGGAATGCGCGCGGTGGAATTGGATTTTCGAGATACATGATACGGTGATTATAGTCGCCCCTCTCCTGGTTGGCGTTCGTTTCGCTGTGTCTGTCCTATCATCAGCAGTATGCGGCGGGGACCCTCGAGCGGGTCCCCTCCGGATCTACGCGAGTACAGGACCGGAGACCGCAAGTCTTGTGTAGTACGTGTGGGGCCCAGAACGATGCCACATCCAACTTCTGCCAACATTGTGGTACTCCACCGTTTCGGGGGCTTTTAGAGCCTCGGGCGCCCGAAGCGACCGTGGTTATCGATAAAACCCGATTGGCGGCGCGGAAAGAGACCGTCTTAGCCTCGTTGAGTAGTAAGGCCAGTCAGCAACGCAAATGCGCGGTGGCGGACAAGTTTGACGCATTTCTCCGAGCGCACACGGACGGGATGCGGGGATGGGAAAACGCTACCGATGTCGACATGCAGGATTGGCTCTGCTGGCTAGATTCTCACGGTAACGGTACGAAGATGTTTCATGCGGTAGACTGCCCCGAGATTGGGTTCAAGTCACTGGCAGCGTGCAGGAAGGAGAGTGCCTGCGCTAAACGGTACGCTGCTCAAACACTAGACAAAGCGTTTGTGTCGAAACTCAAGTGTGCGATGTCTGAGATTTTGGGGAAGTCGGACCCATGGGATGAGCGTGAGAAGAGAGGTAACGCAGCCGACAGCACGGCGGTTCGGAAATACCTGTCGTGGGTTCAAGTAGAACAGCGCAGGGTGGGGGTTACCGTCAAGCAAGCCCGACCGATGCTAGCCCCGCTACTTCTGCGTCTGGTGCGATACATGCGCAACACCGCGAGTCACTTGCATACTGTGGGCGTGCGGGTAGCACGTAGCCGAGACATTGCGCTGTTTGTCACCGCCTTCCACACGATGCAACGAGGATTCGATTAGGCGTGCGCGTTGGCGGCACAAGTCTTGCACCTTCCTGACGGAACGGGGATGATTTTCAATTTTCATTTCGGCAAGACCCTCCGAAGCTCGTCGCACGCGGTAGTAGTTCGACGAGATCGTCAATGTACCGAGCTATGCCCGTTGCGGGCGATACAAGAGTTTGGCATAGCAGCTAAGTCAGCAGGATGGAACATGCGGGAGGGGTACCTATTTCCCGAGGTCAACGCCGACGGTTCGCGGGGGTCGTCACAGTGGTCGGCGGCGCGTATGACCGCCTCGTTACAAGCCCATATTCGGAACTCTCGCCTGGGCGATGCAGGCGGTCAGTATACCATGCACTCGTTCCGGGTAGGAGGAGGGGTAAGCCAAACGCTAGCGGGGACGGCGGTAGAAGTCCTCATGGATTTTGTGGGATGGAAGACGCGGGGGGTGGCACAGCGATATGTGGGGCCCACGATCCAAGGGGGAGAAGTCGCAGCTAAGCGAAGGCGAACCCAGAGCCAACAGGAGCAGGAACGGTTGTACATGGAGACCGTCGATCTCCCGTTGCAAGAAGGCTTTACTGAACGTTTTTCGGCTTCCGGATAATGGAGAGCAATGACTTACGGTAGAGGGGTCGTCGATGGAAAAGTGTGGGGATCAATTCAGGCAACGGCAGGGAATGATAACACAGGTCAAAACATGAAGTATGGGTGGGTCCCATGCCGTGGCAGGAGGCCTCATTTCATCGCAAACTCTACATCGTCGACAACTATTCCGCATTAAAATAATGTCGAAATCATGGAACCACGAAGGGGTTCCGTGGATGAGAGCAGATGATCTGCGACAAAGGCTTGAAGAGAGCGCCCACTCGTGACAAGCCTTCCCAACCCTAACGGAGGGAAAAGTACGGTAAGAATAACAGCCGTCCCACCCGCCCAACTACGCTGTATTTGATTTTATTTACTGCCGCGTTGACGACACGAGGGACGTCAACGCGGGGGTAGTAACCCTGGGTGGAGTCTCCAGGCTTTTCGTAGCAGGAGGCCTCATTTCATCCCAAACTCTACATCGTCGACAACTATTCCGCAGGATAATTTGCGTTATCATCGTGGCAAACTGAAGGAAGAGGCGTAAAATATGCAAGACCTGGCGCCAGGGGAAGAGCCAGCAGCGAAGCGAGCGGTCATTTTTCTCGGGTGGGTTTCGCCCTCTTCTGTTCACGTGCTAGCCGATATCTCGCCAAATACGTAACGAGTTGCCTCAAGAACGGTATCCGGAAGGAGCTGGCAACATGGGCTGTTGGGAATGCCAAGGTTTGGCGCCATGAGTTGCCGAATACACGCCGTAAAAAAAGGTTGTGTGTTGAAGCAAAAGTGCCAAAACGGTTGCGAGCGGTGTTGTTTTGGACCACCACGGGTTTGGTTATTATCCACGGATAACTTTCCGAAGGAGAAAGCAACAGCAACAGCAGCAACGCCACGCGGCGGGAGGTACCTCTCTGCTCTATATTACAAGCCCAAGGTTTGCTACCGTGTGGGGTATCGCGCGTACAGAGAATAAAGTTTTGGTTGACCCTAAAAATATGCACGTCAGAGAGCGGTTAGTTCAAGTTCGCGCCGAATGTCTGCTCACAGTTTAGTTTTGAAGCGATAACTCTTCGAAGGAGGAAGCAACAGCATTAGCAATGCCACGCGAAAGGAGGTAGCTCTACCCGCCATCTTTCTCGCACAAGGTTAGATGCGTTGGGGTACCGTGAGTGTGGAAAAAAAGGATGCAACCAGCCTCTCCCGCACGGAACAGCCCGAAAAAGCTGCGCAGCCCTCTGTTCTGATCGCCTGTCAGTCCGGTCACCGCTTGTCACGATCGGCATTTTCTCCCTTGCACCCAACGAGACGGCCCGTTTTTTGGCTTGCCGGCGAGCAGAGTCTTCTGGCTACAAATGTTAGGTCCCTCTAAGCGCAGTGTAACAGCAGGTCGTGTCGTACACTTGCTTTGCAGCGGCCTCGCGGCAGGTGTTTTATATATCTCCTGAGGAAAAAATCGAACAATACTCCTCTGGAGGAATCTGACATACATTCCTCTGGAGCGCCCCCGGTTCAGTAATTCCTCCAGAGGGTTTTTGGCCAATAATATCACCCAGAAGCATGTGTGTGTCCTTTCCTCTAGGTTGTTTGCAGACCAAAAATCCCCTGGGGTGAAAACCTTCAACAAAAATGCTCGAGGGGTAGTGCCGTAACAATCGTCGGGAGGATTGTTCTGGAGGATCGTTCCTCTGGACGGTGTTTCCTACCACCCAAGTTCCTCCCGACATATTTTTTCTAAATGTCCATTGCTTCTGTTCATCTTGAAAAAAATAACACAGCAGTCAGTCACACCGCGGGTGTTACGCACTACTGCTGTAGGCCTTATTGTGTATTTTGCAACGCCTTTTCGATTGTCAAAATAATACACGAAAACTGGCGGGATGGCGTCTGCAAAAAGAAAGGTGTAAACACAAAGACGGCGACACCTCTCGATGGATTGCACATGCACAAAAAAGAGGTAGAGGCAGGACCCCGACCGCAGCCGCGCCTCCGAAGTAGCCCCATCCCAGCACCACAGCTGCTGAAGTCGCACGCACACAATAAAAGTATATACAGAGCATCAGTAGAAAAGATCAGGACGCCACAGCCTAGAATATCCCAAAAAGTTGCACTCCAACAAAATAGCGTTGTTAGGGTTACGAAACAACAATCGAGTCGCCGCGGCGATCACCATAGGCATTTTCCGAATAGCGCTCTGCGTACATAAGTTACCCGCGAACCCCGCCTTCTCAAGCGCTGGCTATACTCGACAATATTGCCCACCCTGTGCACATCACCCTTCTGTCGCACGCTGCAGGTGTGCTCGCGGACTGGGCACACGGCGGGTCTCATGCACAGCAGTCGACATGGAAGGCTTGTCCACTTGCCCCTCACACAAGACGAGAAGCACCTGCCATTTTGTGCAACGCAGTTGGAGATCGCAACACACGACCGAGCGCGACAACCTGAGGGCGTTAGCAAGTTAGAGACATGGGGGGCTCTATTGTAGATGTTGTGTCGGCCAAACGGGAGGTTCCGGCAGCCAACGTGCCCTTGCCTGCATGGCCTGCGTCTCCGTGTTCATAATTGAATTAAAATCGCGTGCAAGACACGAATGAATTAAATTGGTTCAAGAAAACCTAGGAATTCCGCCCTGTTTCGGAGACATGCGGTGGGTGCGGCGGTGTTTCTGTGCTCTTTTTTGTGAGAAAATACAATGAACTGATGCTTGCTGGGAAGACACGAAATATAGTCGGGGCAAATAACCCCGAGGGGCGAAAAGCTAGCGTGGACAAATAAGAATGTCAACCAAGCCGTTGAACAAACGACGATGGCGAGATGAACATATTTCAACCACGTTATGTTGCCAGATGAATAAGACGACGGACGCGTACGACCGCCCCGGGGCGCGCGTGTTGAAAGGTGTGGAGGGGGGGGGGGGAGGGGGGGAGGGGGGGGGGCTACTCGGTAGTCGTGCATGCCGTAGTCGTTTGACCTCGCATCCCTACAAAGCCGGGACGGAGCACGCCGGGTTATCACCGGACCAGTCTCTCACACCACCAAGCGCGAAGTGCCGTGAGGTATTCGGCGTGTCGCATGAAGGGTGCCCTGCATCCTGCTAAGGGTGTCCGGCATCTTGTGCTTGCTTCATTGCGTATACGGATGACAGCTGCGCATGCATACAGTGCCAAAGGTTGTCCCTCCGGTTTCAGTTGACCGGCCAAACAAAACGTTTGACTCGGGGGTCCAATGAAAAAAAAAAACATTCCCAAGACGCCCATGAGATCGCGCACAAGATTGGATTTTGTTTTTTTAGAATGTAAGGCTGAGTCTTACGGCTTGATTATTTCGGATTTTTTTTTTTTCTGTCGGGGGGGGGGGTGGCCTTGCACGGAAAAATTATCAAGATCCAAACGACCGTCTTACGGTTCCTCGAGGAATATGTTTGGGAAAAAGAGGCTGATTCATGTTCTTGTGAGTCACAACATGCTTCAGTACACAGTTATGGCTCGCGTGCGACCAACAAGACACCGAGCGCCCTGTTTATAGGTCGCCTGCAGAGGGCATGTGTATCATCGCACGCCAGTGGCCACTGTTTGCGGATGTCGTCGGTCAAAGGCCTCTCTCTGATGGCATGCGTTGTACACTGATCACAATCGAGTCGGGGCAAGCGGCAGAAAAAAAAAGCAACGTCTAAAAAAGCCAAGACCGAACCACACCTCGATTCACGTTTGTTTGCAGGCCGTGTGCAATCAAAACTGGACGATACGCTCTGTTTCTGGGACGCAAGTAGAGGGTATGTGTATGACCACACGCCACTGGCTGCTGTTTGTGGATGTCGACGGCTTAAGGCCTCTCTCTGGCATGAGTTTTGAACTGGTCACACATGCACCAGGCGCAAAAACGGATATTTTCGGCCCAAAGGCAAAGACGTCAGCAGAGCAATATGCGGCAGGGTTGACATTTTCGGCTCGTGTGCGACCAACACGACGCAGAACGCCTTGAATTTTAGGTACCTGCACTTTTTTCGCTCAGATAGGACCCCCCCCCCAAATCCAATCCGCAAATAAGCACGCCGCGTAAGACTCAGCCTAAAAAGACAAAATATGTATTTTGTTTTTGGTGGGAAAAAATATCAGTGCATTTTTCAGGTGAAAAAAAAGTGATGGGAAAAAAAGGTGTGACCCGTGGGACCCGAACGTGCAAACTGAGGTGCGCAAGACCGCAACCCGCCCCTGGCGCACTCAGCCATGCACAACTTTGCACGAGGAGGAAGGAAATGTGCGGTTGTATAGAACGAGAGCGTACGATCATTTCACCGGATTTGTTTCGAGAATCGGCAAAGCACACGTTGAGTTATCTCAATTACATGATCGCCAATTTGTTTTATCTATGCTGTTGAGGGTTGTTTTGTTTTTTGTCCAGATTACAGGGTGCCGATTTTTTTTGGAACATTGTCAAAAAGGTTCGGAAATGGAACCGAGGTCATAAAATAGTACCGAGAGATAGCTTCAATTATCTGCATTTTTTTTCGGGGGGTTCGCCGTTGTTGTCGAGATATGGAGGATTTTGTAGGGTGAAACACCTTCGGTGGCGGTGGTAATGGGCCCATAACTTTTCATCCAGAGCGAACCCCCTCATTTCCAAAGGCTTATTCGAACGCTGCGGGCTAGAGCTTTCCAATGAATATTTGTTTGTCGTCCTGACAACCCTTTTTTTGTTATCAGCCTGGCCCAAAACTGTGGGACAACCTCTGGCACTGTATGACTTCAATTATTTTCTAGTGCTTTCACCTCCGGAGACAGTTGTAATCATTGTGTAGCTGCCTCGAGGGTGTTTGACCAATTTAACACAACGTGCGATTATACCCTTTGCGCGTAGTGAGGGTTCTCGACCCCGCACAACATAATCTACTCGACCACCATTCATGGTGACCGCAAAAAAAAAGCCGGTAACCTGGTTGCCGAGTTCACGAAGTGATCGGCTTGTTTTACAACATCTGCCCGGGAAAAAAGAGAGGGAAAAGGCTTCAGTTGAGGCCGGGGCTACCTGTTCTTTTACAACATCGCTGCCAAGCGACGGAAACCCACCCCCCATGGCAAACACCGCGGGGGGGGGGTGTACTCATAGTCGTGCATGCCGTAGTCGTTTGACCATTGACCTCGCATCCCTACAAAGCCGGGACGGAGCACGCCGGGTTCTCACCGGACCAGGCTCTCACATCACCAAGCGCGAAGCGCCGTGAGGTATTTGGCGAGTCGCATGAAGGGTGAGCTGCCATCCTGCTAAGGGTGTTCGGCATCTTGTGCTTACTTCCTTGCGTACGGATGACAGCTACGTATGACTTAATTTATTTTCTGGTGCTTTCACTTCCAGAGACAGTTGTAAGCACTGTGTAACTGCCTCGAGGAAGCTTGACCATTTTAACACAACGTGGTGCGATCATCCCCCGTTGCGCGGAGTGAGGTTTCTCCACCCCGCACAACATGATCTACTCGACCACCATTATGGTTACCGCCAAAAAAAAAAAAACGAGGTAAAAAAAAAAAACGGTAACCTGGTTGCCGAGTTCACGAAGTGAATTGACTTGTTTTACAACGTCGTTGCCAAGCGACGAAAACCCAACCCCGATGGCAAACACCGAGTGGGGGGCTTGTTTTACAACGTCGTTGCCAAGCGACGAAAACCCAAACCCCGATGGCAAACACCGGGGGCGGCGCGGGGGGGGGTACTCATTGTCGTGCATGCCGTAGTCGTTTGACCATTGACCTCGCATCCCTACAAAGCCGGGACGGAGCACGCCGGGTTCTCACCGGACCAGGCTCTAACATCACCAAGCGCGAAGCGCCGTGAGGTATTTGGCGAGTCGCATGAAGGGTGAGCTGCATCCTGCTAAGGGTATTCGGCATCTTGTGCTTACTTTCTTGCGTACGGATGACAGCTACGTATGACTTAATTTATTTTCTGGTGCTTTCACAGAGACAGTTGTAAGCACTGTGTAACGCCGGGGGGGGGGGCGGGGGGTCGAATTAACAAGAGAGGAAATATATACACGCGGGGGCTTATCTAGGTTGCTGTAATGACGAGGAGTTTTTTTTTCAAGGGATATGTGTTAATGACACGAGGGAGACGAGCTCGAAGGGTGCCAATGGGGTATTTTGCCGCACAAGCAACCCGACCAACCCACGTCAAATACCACAACTGGATTATCAAAATATGTTCGAAATAGACGCAAACAGTCAAGTGCTGTCGTACCGAACCCCAAGCGAATCGACGTCCTCCTCACCTCTGACTAGCCCACATCTTGTCTCAGACAACACCGTCCTGAAAAGAACTCCGCCAGTGCTCGTTCGGCATGTACGCGTCCCGTGGCCCGGATTGGCCGCTGCTAGCCTGTAGTGGTGCTTCCAAACCTTCCCCCCCCCTCTAGCTCTGTGATCAGCGTGAAGTCCGCACGAGTCGGGCGCTGGAGTGTGACTGACCCCGGTGGCGAAGCTCGACGCCGGGCAGTGGTGGTACATCATGACATGCCTGCGAATGGCTTCGATCGGGTAGACTGACGGAACCTGCTTAACCCCTCCCTGCAGCCAGTAGGTGGGGTGCTGTGTGACGGAATCTGCTTTCTTGGACCGTCCAGACCCACAAGCGACGAACTCGTACGCGAGGACAAACTCCATCGCGGGGCCCGCGTCAGGGATGGAGTCAGGGCGTCGGTTGCCCTCGAGGTCGAAGAAGTACAAGATCCTTCCCAACGTGACATGACCGTCACCGCTCAGGTCGTCCCTCTTGGCCATGGGGTTCGTAAAAATTTCTACAGCGTCTCCTTGCCCGCTGCCCGCCACCCAGTCGCGCGGGGTTGCCCCGCCCGCGGTTGCGGCCTTCACGTCGCCCCCCTTGAACCGCCCCAGCCCGCTGCTGATCTTGGCAGGCACGCCGTGCTTGATCCGATGGCAGATGATCTCGTCATTTTTCAGACTCTTCCCTCCCCCCTCCCAGCAGGACGAGCACCTCAGCTCTTTACAGACGTCGCGGCCGTCACCGTCGGAGCGGCCGCAGGCATACCACAGGGTATTGGCGTTCAGGATGGCCCCCGCGCTGGGACGTACGGCACCTTTGCTCAAACACGCTTCCCACGCCTCCCTCGGCCCCCCACCGCCAGATGATCCGCCTCCGACGTCGTCGGGCGCCACTCCACTGCCTGCTGATCCGGCTCTGACGTCGTTGGGCGCGGCATCTTGACGCAGGATTGTCGCACGCCAAGTGGCTGAGCCGTGGGGTTGCCCCGCCAACATTGCTGCCGTCGGTTTCGTGCCCTCGGTGCCATCGACAACGTTCGTTATCCCTCCCGAGAGACTGTCGTCGAGCGCCTGTAGGACGCGCTGGCAGCCGGGACCAGAGGTCACCGTCTCGGTAATCATAGTCTTTTTGGAGTAGGAGTACCGGGTTGCTGTGTAGGTCTCGGATGTAGCCAACCTCATCAGCGCCAGCTTGGTGTTCGTATTCCTCGCGTGGTGTGCAGGCGGGTCTCGTGAGCTGCCTGACTTGTTGTGTTTCTTGTGGTGTTGGTGTCCTCCCTCGCTGACGTCTGCATTCTGATGGTGCCCTGATGGGAAAGGGCAGACGAGGGAGAGGTGGAAGAGTTTTTAGGGAAACAGAGGAAACTTGGCGTACTTTCTTGTACATTACTCTAGCAGCGAGCGACAAGAACAAACATAAGAGCAACGGTCTGTGAAACGCATGAGATAGAAGTGCTTGTACGGTCAACGCATGTTGCTGACATGATGAAATGGTTCGAAGACCAGTGTCACGTAGATGAGCTGAATTTATCTGAGTACCATGAGCGACGACTCCTTTTCGTGCCCCCGACAGTCAGCCGACGTTATCGTTAAGACATATTCGAAATCAGCAATGGGAGCAGCACACATTTTGCTATGAGCTCACATGGAGATTGTTCACCCTGCAACGCAAGACGTCGACGCTACACCACCAACATCGCGATCAATACAGTACGAACCCAACAGCAGCGGTTAGGGAACGAGGGCTAGGAACAAACAAGAGCGATCCCGGCGCGTTCTTCTAACGAGATAGATATGGCCACTCTGAGAGCGTTAAGGAACACCACACAAGTTGCGGGCTAGCACCCACGTCGATCTCGACCAAAAAAACAGGTGGCGTTGATGCAGACACGAGGCCAAGACGAAGAGTTTGCCAAAAGACGTCGCCCAGTCTCTAGGTACCCTCTGATCCCCCACGTGCTCGATCCGTGTCTGTCACGCAGTGTTGCCATACTATGTATTAGACACACACAATGTTAGGACAGGCTGAAACACTGCTGACTTTCAATGGTAACATCACAAAATATGTCGTTGAGTCTCCTTACCGTGTGCTTTGATGCTGTCGGCGAAGTGAAGCCACATGTGGTTGCTCGTCCTCACGCCCGCCCGCCCCAAGGTAAGCTTCGCGTTTTCGACCTTTCGTCAATGAGGAAAAAAATGCGAAACGCGGAGCGAACACTCAGCAAGCTTGTGAGACCGAACGATAACGGCAGGGTGAAGAAATCGTGGGGTGCGGTTGGGGGAAAAAATCGTTGGGTTGGTTTCGAGCACGCAAAAACTCACACAGTACTGGGCCCTCAACAGTGCACGTAAAACTTCTGGACACAGACAGCGCCCCCAATCATGTTATATATATACTTACAGATGGTCGTCGTGACGTGATACATTTCTTGTTATTAGTATGGAAAAAAAAATAAAAAAAGATGGCTCGATTTTTGAATTTCTACAGCAGTATGGACCAGACGCCGACTTTACATGGAAGTCGTACGAGTGTCGACTTAGTTGTGCTGTCACAGCATCTTCCACGCACTTCTGCCAGTGCTGCTTTGTTAATTGGAGTCTTGTAGGTCGAGATACAGCAGTGGGATTCTCGGGTTGTGGAGGCAAAAGTGAACCAGAGCAAAACATTTCATGCATAGCTCGATTACTGCTGCTGCTGTGTTCTTGCTACAGCAGTATGGACTAGACGCCGAACGACGTTCGCGTGCTACAAGTACCGCAACGACCTAACGGGATGGGATACATCCTGCCACGGCGAAGCATAGTACAGTGCGATGCAAACATCCGTTGGTGTGTCTCGCGGCTGCCACATGTGTCGACGACAGGTACACGTAGAGCTCTCGCCATGTTGTCGTTACCGCGCAGGAGGACCCCTCGGAGATGTTCCACATGGTGCTACAACGACAGCAGTACTACTGTACATAGATGTCGTAGGAGAGTGGAGTTGTGCTGTCACGGCATCTCCCACGCACTCTCCTACCGGTGCTTGTGTCGATTGGAGTCTTGTAGGCCGAAATACAAGAGTGGGTCGGACTCCCGGGTTGTGGAAAGCAAACCTGCGTGCAACAACAGAGAAGGCGGTGTTCTATTTACTATAATAGAGTATCCCGCTCAACGTTTTTTTTTTTCGCGGCATGTGGTCGCATATTTCTTTGCCACTGCCGAAAAAGACCGCTGGATCTTTACGCAGTACATCTTTTGCATTTATCATTTTACACTGAACGACGCAGTACGGGTCGACCTTCATCGTTGTTGTTGTTGCTGTTGTCTCCACATTAAAAACCGTTCCGACGTCCTCCTCGATACTTGTGGACTACCTGTTGGAAATTGTGGGATTCCCTTCATTCTGAGAGAGAGAGCCATAGGTCGCCATCCGGCCTTTTCTTTTTTTGTATGCACTTTTCTTCTTGTGAAGTTTTGACGTTGCGCTTGCCATCGTCGCCGCGTAAGTGTTTGTGTCTTCAAACCTTCTCAGCCGGCCTTCAAACTTCTTGTTGATAAGTCTCCGTGTGGTAACTTCTCCGCGCATGAGTCATACGCAGCTATGACCTGCGCTTTGACTTTCACGATGGGTATTTTACCTCCCCGTGTTGCGTTGGTGAGTACCTGCGATATACAGAAGGATCGCTCCACGACGCAAACAAACGTCGACGTCTCCGTTTTGTTTTTGTTCCCTTCGCACTCCATCCTTGCGGGGGGTTTCACCCCGAGTTCGAACGTGGGGTGCAATTTCCTCTCTTCGTACCTTCCTCGTCGGCCTTCTCCGTCGTTGTGTACATAATGTATACCTCGATTTTTCGGCTTTTCGATTCCGATAGACAAGACTACGGACTGACATGTTCCTTTCACCCCCGACGGGACCGCGCGCTCGTCGAGTGCCGAAATTCTTCATCACTTCCTTGCCTCTCCCAACACCGTCCCTTCTTCCCGCCCTTACAAATCCTCTCCCCTTCTTCTTCTTCTTTCCGTCCTCCCGGACACTCACCACCATCCGTCCTGGACATTGGCCCACAGCCCCATTGGGGGGCGGGGGGCCAATCCTTAACCCTAGTAGTGCAGGTTGGGCACCACCGCGCCTCGCAATAGTGCCGGTTGGACACACACACAACATAAAGTGAAAGAGAGCAGGAGTTTCGAGCCAGATGACCCCCCCCACAACACACGACGCACGGCTACCGAACAACCGCCGATAGCTGTAAGAATGACGATGAGAGTGATGAGGGTGAAAGGAAGGAGGACGATCATGGTGAACGCACCCAAAAACGACCTAGAGTGCAAGGTAGCAGCCTGGTACACACAACCCTAAACCAACAACGATATAAGGGTTTCAGAAATACACGCAGAGGCTGATGTCATCGCCACGCTCACATAGTCTCCCGCCCGTGTGTGCAGTTGGAGCAGGTCGAAATCGGTGAACTCTTGGCCGTTGGCGGCGAAGGAGAGCGAGGACGACGCTTGGAAGTACTCGAGTACACGATCCCGCACTTCCTCGGGGCTCACGTGGCCCCATATCTCTCCGTTGTACTTCTTCAGCGCCGTTGAGTTCAGATAGTGTTTCTGGTTGTTGAAGCGTTCGTCAATTCGGACGAAAGCAGGCGTTGATGGGGCAAGGGTAGGGGAGTTGGGGGTGGAAGCGGCCGGGAGTCGGGACGTCGACAGGGTACGGTATATCTTTTTTGTGGAACAAAAGAACCTGCAGTAGGCTCGTGCGTTGTTACCATTGGCGGCTCGTTTGTACCACACAGCAGAAGTGTTGAGTTGGGTTAGGTGACCAGTGTGATTTACACAGAGGTGGGGGCGGTGGTAGTCATCATGGGGAGCGAGGAGGAGCGGGGGGGGGGGGGGAGTATTTATCATCATCAGCGAAAGAGGGGGGTGGTGTTAATCATCTGCTGGTGTACACACAAGAAGGCAAGGATGCCTGTACAACCCCGAGACCGAGCAACCCAGCAACCAAACAAGCACAAACGACAAACCGACAGGAGCAATTGCGCATGCATGCGCGTCTCTCATATGTCTCCTGTTTGTCAGCTGCTCGATCGCGTGAGAGTAATAAGGCACACACAACAAGCACCAGACCAATAAGAACCAAAACGCTTATTATTTCCTCTCGCTTCCGCCGTGTTGTGGCTACACCCGCCCGTCAGCCTTCCTCTCCCTGGTGGTATGTGTTCCGCTCCAGCCTCCCTCTCCCTCTGGTGTGCATCCCCCTCGTCCTACTGCCGTGTGTGCATCTTTTTGTATCGACAACTACCATACAAAGAACGTCTGCCTGAGTTTTTTTGGGGTGCGCTTGGTTCTCTCTACTTCAGGTTCGGCGCAGATGCTGTGCTACCTCGATGCGCCGAGCACGGATTGAGCTGGAGGCAGTTGTGACAGCTCGGGCAAAATGCTACTTTTGTTGTGCACAAGTCTTAGATTGCAATTTGGTGGCGAGTTCGTGAAATGGGCTCGAATTTCCTGTGTATCGCGCACGGACAGACAGACAAAAAAACGTTGCCCCCCCCTAGCGAGTTTTTCATGGTTTTGACGTTCCCTCAAATCAAGACACCCCACATGGAAATAGGGAGCAAACTTCGGCAGGTCTGTATTCATCGATGCGATATCGTTTGTGTCACTGCCGAACACTCTCACCATCATGGCCGTGGATAAGAGCAACCCGCGCAGAACGATGAGCTGTACACTCCCAAAAAGCGCCTTCTGCGCCCCGGTGTAACCTGGGTAGTCCTTAACAGGGTTCTTGAGTGGCGAGACTCCTGCACCAAGCAAGGTGCGACCCTGCCGGAAGATTCCCGCAACGTGTTCTCGGCCGGCTGGTGACAGAAGATCTAGGAGAAACGTCTGCGATTGACCGAGGTGGTTCTGAAAACCAAAAGCCCGAGAGCGCAACGCACAACCAACAGCGGGGTAGGTATTATTAGCACATCGCTTGTAAAGGGTACGCCATCACCTCTACACTCTCTAGCCTATTGTAGATAGTCACAAAAAAAAACCCAGTGGGCTACATTTCATGTCAGAGGCAGAAGCGGATGTGGCGTTCTGCATTGAGTGCGTTGCGACGCTCAGGCCTGCCGAGCGATGGCGACAGAGGAAAAGAGGTGCTCAACGCAATCGACTTTCAGCAAACACGATTCCGCAACAGGCTTTGTGGTACAGGTGTGGGTCGAACCTATACCCGCCTACGCTCAGTGAACATTGTCCGAACGAGTGGTGTAACGGGTTAGAACTCTCACCAGATTGTTGAGATGGAGGAGCTCCGAGCCCACACACACCATGGGCGAGTGCATCGACGTCAGATCCCAAAGCGCCCGTGGATGACCGACCAACGTGGGGTGTGGCTCCACGATGCCGAGCTCTTTGGACAACTTCACCGCTTCTCCAGTCCCGAACCCCATTTCCAAGAGCTTAGACCGCCCGTGCTCACACTCTCGTCGCGTTCGGCGGTTCTTGACGACGTCGTAGTCTCTCTCGCCCAGTTGTCCTCCAACGTCGTCAGCGTCTGCGGTCTGCTTGACCTTGCAAAGCGAGCAAGGATGCGACGTTCTCTGGCTGACGCCCTTGAAGCCGAGCGATCCTTGCCTCTCCGGTGTGTCTGCGGTTTTCGACACCATGCCTCCGCGGGCAAAGACCTATTACCAAAAAGACGCGAGGGACACCACAACGGAAAGGAAGGGCGAAGATTAACAGTGAAGGTTGTGTGGCTGTGTTGTGTTTTCGTCCTATTTATTATGACGACAGCCCCCCCATTTGTCGTGGTGAGGCGTGTACTACACCTTTCAGTATATGTACCGTACTACACATACATATTTTCGTACAACTACAACCATCCAAGGTCACACAGGAGGGGGTAAACACGGGGAATTTATTGTGATTTTATTGCCCCACATTCCTCCTGCGGCGCATGCTGATTTTTTACTTCATCACGACAAGGGTCCAGCCGTCCATTTCCCTCGTCGACGGTGCTAACGTAGACGTTTGCTACTCACGCGAGCTTATCAGTTTTTTTCTTTCGCTTGCAGGCAAAGTTGTGAATGTTTTACCCCATTGGGATTCGAACTCACGACTTTGCCACTATCTAGCGGTTTCGAGGTCACCACTATCTAAATAAACAGACCACCGGGCGGGGCGACCGGTTCTACCACTTGAAAAGTTCAGAGATGACGCCTCGATCTACCATATACGTACCCGGAACCCGCACACATCGGAAACAAGGGAATTAGACTGAACAACAACACCCACATACTATTAACAGAGACCGGCGCCCGAATACGGTGCACCACCCTTTGCAAGAAATGACGCACGGCAAGTCATCTTTGGGGTTGCGACTCTCAAAGTCAGGGATGGTAACGCTTGCATTATAAAGCAGAGATATCCCGGTTACCACACATTGTACGCATTTAGCACAACACTGCCGTTCCACATTCATTTTGCACGCTCTCGCCGACAGAAAACAAAAAGTATGTATATGCTGTTCCACGGGCTCTGTCATACGACGAATGGGAATGGAAAAAAAGAGTTGGACAGCCTGTGGTAGCAAGGACATATGAAGGACGAGCAACAGCTGCGGTGAAATATCCTCTCGACAGACGATGAGGCGATATTCCGCAAGAGGAACCCCGCAAAAATACAAACAAACGCGGAACATCGATGGACTAATACGCGTACATCACAACATGGTCTACATTCGTGCAACTTGAGAGGCTGCGTGCCATCTGCCGCCTGCTTGCTTATTTTGTTCAGCTTGTTGCGCCTCTCTCAGCATGGCGATGATTTACCACAAAAGGAAGCAATACCTCGCGACCTACGACACAGCTTTAGTTCGAAATGTATGCTTCAATCTTTTCCACGAGGCCTACATGAGAAAACGACACAGACAGATATTTCGGTATGGAGGTGGCCAGCGCGTTCGAGAGACGTGGGTGCAATGTTCATTCTCACCGTGCACTCGCAGCTCTCTCCCCGGACGCCACCAGAAGGTTCGACGATTTTTGTGTAGCAACCTTTCTCGAGCTCGCGAAGAACACCTGCCGCAAACGCCATGGCTCCGTCATAACACGCACCAGGTTCTGCCGTCGTTGTCGCATGAAGCCAGCGCTTACGCCGAAGCAATCGCCGATCTAGCGTAAGCAACTGCCAGTACCCGGCCCCCTCCGAATACTGCAATGAGTATCGTGTACATTTCGCGAGCGGAGGGACGGAGAGAAAGATAACCATGAGTCCAACGGCGGCGAAAGGATCACTAACGCAGGGTGTGCTTTATTACGCGATTGCCAAACACTAC
>FN648547.1:48285-127773 GCA_000310025.1 Ectocarpus siliculosus | reverse complement strand
GACCCCCACCACCACAACCACCCACCCACCCACCACGGCGACTTTTTTTTGTTTCTTTATTTTTTGGGTGCCGCTGAGGCTGCTGCAAGGTAGCTTCATAGCTCGGTCGACGCTAACTTAACGCGCACGGCTATCTAACGCACTGCAAATAGTGTCGGTGGTGTTGATTTTCATTGCTTCATTGTGAATACGTTGGTGGTATAGGTAAACATTTTGAGCTGCTTTGGGCAACGTAGTGAGGAAGGATTGGCCATCGGTGATCGCCCCTGTGTGAACAACGGTACGTCTTGCGGAGGACCTGTGATCAATCCTTTATATCAACTACTTCGGCAAGACAATATTCTGCCCCCGTACCCCACCTGGCCACCTAGAAAAAAATCTCCAATTTGTTGGTTCATTTTGACCCCCCCCACCCGATGTTTACCATCGGGGTTGGGTTTTCGTCGCTCGGCAGATATGGAAAAAAGCCAATTCACTTCGTGAACTCGGCAACCAGGTTTCCGTTTTTTTTTTTTCCTTTGTTTTTTTTTGGCGGTAACCATGAATGGTGATCGAGTAGATTATGTTGTGCGGGGTCGAGAACCCTCACTCCCCGCAAAGGCGATAATCGCACCACGTCGTGTTAAATCGGTCAAGCACCCTCGAGGCAGTTACACAGAACTTATAATTGTCTCTGGAAGTGAAAGCACCAGAAAAAAATTGAGTCATACGCAGCAGTCATCCATGCGCAAGGAAGTAAGCAAAGATGCCAAACACCCGTCGCAGGATGCAGCGCACCCTTCATGCGACGCGCCGAATACCTCGGCGCTTCGCGCTTGGTGATGTGAGAGCCTGGTCCGGTGAGAACCCGGCGTGCTCTGTCCCGGCTTTGTAGGGATGCGACGTCAATGGCCTAACGACTACGGCATGCACGACAATGAGTACACCCCCACCCCACCTCGCTCATGTCGTTGGACCTTTCCTTGTTGCACGGGAAGGGGTTGGATTTTCTTGCTAGTGTTTTAGCGTGCTCTCACTCACTCTCCATGCGAGCAACTCCCCCCTTTCCCACGTTGCCTTTCATATTTTCAAAAATATCGCCTGACCGCGTAGAGCACCAAGACGCGGTCACTTTCGGCCAACATTCCCACTGCCGCGAAGGGTTTCCTGAAGAAGTCCAAGGAGTGGCCTGAAGCTCTGAAGCTACAAGTCGGGGTCAGCCTGCTCAAGGATCAAAACCTGCGGGTGCGTCTTTGGTGTGTCACTCTCTCGTGCGCTTGAGACATCAAATAGAAGGTTGTCCCGTCTGGTTCCCGGTTGGATCTAACAAGCTCGTTTCGAACGGCCCCTCATCTCCCGAGTTGTTGGAAGCAGCATGCCGCAGCAGTTTGACCCCCCGTTGCAAGTGGCGCTCCACACCCCATTGACCACCCTCCCCCCTCCCCCCATCCCTCCCCCCATATGCTTTAGTTCTACGCTGGGCCGTCTGCGGCACGAGAGGCCACCAAGGGCGAAGGTACCGCCAAAAGTGCCATCCTACATCTGGTGTTCTACTACTCCCCGGTGTTCGCAGCCAACCCGAGCTGGCGCACCTCGGCTTCTCTCTCCGAATTTCCCATCCTCAAGATGGCCTATAGGGTGTATCGCGCCCGCGGAGGCGTGTCAAGTGCACGCATGTTTGTCGGTGAGGCCATTTGTTGTGCACATTGCATATGCATAGGTATCATTGAAAGACGTGAAGCTGAGAAGCTTGGGATGCCTTGATAGCCCCAGTTGTGGAATGAAATGATCCGGCTTGTCACCCGCACGAGCAAAGCATGTATAGCCCACACGAGCATACGAGCAGATATACTCGACAGCAAGCGTAACCCTAATGCGGATTCTCTTGCTTCTCGTTTTTTTACTACAGGCAAGCTTGGCAAAAACCTGGCCGCCACGTGGTCGGAGTGCCACAAGCATGTCCGAACAACGGTGTGTAAGCTTACACTCCAGGCGGTCCGGTGCGTCGAGGCCGACGTCACGGAGGGCGATGCGCCCTCCAAGCTAGCAGCACGCAACCTGGCGAAGGCTTCTCGAAGGTCTCTCCGCAAATTGGTACGTACAGCTCTCCAACGCTGGCCCTAAGCTTTCTAGACGGTACTTCACTGCTTGACGACATCGCAACAAAACGATGGTGACTAGGGACAAACCCTAACCCAGAGCCTCCCCCCCCCATATGAAACAAAACTCATCGCTGCCCGGGGCCTTCGTGATGGCACACATATAGGACTATGTTTCGGTCTGATGCTTGTGAGCGAGCCTGACTCGGATACAGCGGTGTGGCCGGTAAACGTCAGTCTAGTCAAGTCTAACTTGTCTGTTTGCGTCTCTAGGGCGAGGGGATCTGTTTACATGGGTCGCGGTGGTGCCTAACTGTTTGTCCGAGCCATGTTTGAGGCACCTAGATTTCAGCTCTTTGGACCGGTTTGCACAGAGGATAGCAGCGAATCGGTCGTGTCGCTTTCTTTTCTGGCACTCGAGGCAACGTGGGGTGTTCACTCCATCCCGCGAGAGTCGATGTCAACAGCGTCTAGCGTCCTCTTCCCCTGCATACCGCCGTCCTGTGTGTCGTCCACAGCCTGATGAGATGAAGACCGCGCTAGCCAATATGGCCCTGGCTCCGGTGCTTTCACCGGCCAAGCACTACGCCACCGCTCTCAGCGGCTCCGGGACCCCTTCTCTCGGGGCGCAAGCACCGTGGCACGACGTCTTCGGCTGCTCGGAGTATCTTTTTTATGACATGGCGAGTTGAGCATGTGCTGAGAGCGTTTCCGAGCCGAAGTGTGGCGTGACGATGTTCTATTTTGTCCCTCGGAATATGCAGGCTCCTGGCCCGGTTTGAGTTCCAATGTTCGCCTTCTCTACCTTAGTTCGGTGGCATTTGCTTGCTGCGACTCGTATTGCTCGTGTGTTGTTTGACACGGTTGCTCCGCCTCGTCGAGACATGTGTAGTCCGGGTTGTCTCGGCCTCCGGGTCACTTGATAGAAGCAGATCCAAGTCACTCTGGGGAAATCGCCGCACTGCTCACTATCACCTTCGGACTTGGAGCCAAACTATTCGTGGAACATAGCCTTCGCCCGAAATCAAAGCTGCTCCTTCCCGATGTTGTCTTCAGGCATATTGTACTGTAGCAAAACGGACGTGGTGTCGTTATCAGGTCTCCAGTGCTTTGGTGTCGTTATTAGGTCTCCAGTGCTTTGCTGTACTTTGTGGCCGGTTGTTCGGTTGTTTGGCGAGGTTATCGTTTGGTTCATCCATCCCACCCTTCTCCCCCGTGGATGAAACGGTCGCAGGTCATTCTCCCCCTCGCCAAGGAGTTTCTGGACGAGATTGGCGCGCAGCTCGCGTCAGCGGTTAGCGTCTACCGGCAATCCCGCGGGAGGGGATGACTCCGAGTCCGACGAGGATGACGGCACCGAAGACCCACCGGGCTTCAACACCCGTCGCACCATCCGGGAGCTGATCAAGACGAAGGGAAAGCTTCCCCCTGGCGGCGGCGACAAGCACCACAAGGCCTTCCTCGCGCGGTAAGACTCCCTCGAACCTTGTTGCCTCTGTACACTTTTCGTAGTCTGTTGTTGAGCAAGTGCGTGTTGACACTCGTGGTAGCGGATGGTTATCGCGAGGTAGGTTTTGAGTCGTGTATGTCCTGAGCCTACACCCAAGAAGGGTGCAGCGGTGCAGCAACCGCGGACTTGTCCTTCCGCAACTAGATTTTTCGGCTCAGCGGCTCAGCATTCTTACCGCTGACGCTTCTTCTGTTGCCTCGCCCAACCCATATGCACCACAGGTCCAAGGTCAATATGCTCGACTTCGTCCAGGAAGCTCAGGGCGAACTGCCGGCAGCTAACGAATGCTCGCTGGAAGTCGCCGAGGAATGTTTTTTTCCTTACAACTACACCAACGGCGTTCTGGGTGGCGGTGACGCTGGCGGTGATGCTGGCGCTGGCGCTGGCGCTGACGCTGGCGGTGGGGGCGGGGGCGTCGACGAGGAGAGCAGCGACGGAGAGGAGAGCAGCGACGGAGAGCAGAGCAGCGACGGAGAGCAGAGCAGCGACGGAGATGAGAGCAGCGATGAAGGGTCCGTCCAGAACGACCAGGAAAACGCCGACACCGAGTCGGAGTACGAAGAAGGGACGGGTGCCGGCGACACTGAGACGGAGGACTAGAAGATTCATCTAGGCGAGAACCGATGTTTTCTTGTGCAGTGCATCCTGTTCGTTCAACTTGTTTTTCCACAGTGGCGGTAGAAAGATACGTAGGGTGTTTTGAGGTGTCTCAAGGCTAGGAGGTTGGGTATGTGCATTCGTTGTCGATTGTTTGCTTCGCAACGTCCTTTAGTTCAGTGTATTCCAACTCTTCAATTTCGCGAGACAAGAATAATCCTTTGGAGCTTTTGGGTGGCTGACGACACCAGTTATTGACAGTACTGTACCCTTTAGTATGCTACATATGTAACACATTTCCACTGGAGTATTTTTGAACTTCCCGAGTTCTTTGGTAGCCCAAGGCCAAGTCACTTATGTTCACGGTGATCGGCCGTCTGTAAAACTCTGTCGTTTGTACTCAACACCCAATGGGCCGCTCGGTTACACCGTCCCCGTTTTGCTTGTTTTTGAACTGCCTGTATGTTTTTCAGTCACGTGAGGGAAGATTTAACGTCAGCGCGACAACGGCGTCGCGAACCTCTTCTTCACAAGGCCGGCGAGACGACCGGCGTGTTTTTCTTCGGTTCTCTGGCATCGGTCTGGGCGCTACCGTCGCGGCACTTTTTTTCGACGGGTGGGGAAGGGGAGCATGTCAACGCCCCATGCTTTTTGTGTTTTCTGTCAATATCCAGACTATATCGTATGTGCGGACGGAAGGGGTGTTGACGATGGGCTGCGCCGTTGCTTGTTTGCGTTGGGGAAAGTCCAATTGTTCGGTTGGTACAGTTTGTTGGGGTTTTTGTGGGGACCCTGGGTGAGTTGGGGAAAAGTGGCCCAGGGAAACCAGGGGGGGGGGGGGGGGGGCTGCAGCTTTAAGGGTGTTAACGATTGTTGAAAGCTTCAACCTCGGGCGGTGACTTTAAGCCCGCGTAATCGACCACCGTTTTTTTCGATTCGCTGGCATCTGTGACGTGCTCACAAGTCGCCGAAGGGGCACGATTGACGTCGTTTTGTCAAGGCCAAGTGCTGTGTTTTTGTTTTTGTTTTCTTGGGTAGTCGGTCAATCTCCCGACCGTTTAGTATATGCGGAGAAGTTTCTACCGGGGCGTGTTTCCTCTGAAGTATAATAAACTTTTGTTCTTCGGCTTCCTCGGTGCAATTGCTTGTTTGTGCGGGAGGTTGAGAAGTGGTGAGCCGGTCGAAAAACTTGTGTGGAGCCGCTCATGGCTGTGTGGGGCTAGGTATTCATATTATTTTTTTTTGAACGTCATCACGGTTCTTTGTTCGGGAAGCCGCGGCCATCTTGTCCGCCCTCGTTCCGCCGTAATTATCTCGCGGTACACGTACAATCTATTTTGCGTCGTGCGTGCTCTAAACGAAGCACAGGCCACGATTGATTGTGGTTGCTGGGACCTTGCTTTGAGGCGTCGTTTATTCGTGTCTGCAGAAAAGGCTTTTGTATAGTTTTTTTTTTGCCGGGGTGTCATGCGCTCACCACGGTGTTGACGCACGGGAACCTGCATATATATGTGCAACTACGCGCTAACGCATTAACGACCGACGAATTAATACAAAAGAACACAAACCTGGTACTTGTTATCCGGCTGCGAACGTTTGTCCCGAGGGGCAGAACAACGTTGCATGATGAGAGGGCACAATCTGGCGACGTTGTGAGCCAAGGCTTTCTCTAACCCACGAGGTTATGCTGTGTGTGCTTACCTGACCCGGCCAGGTTATGCCACCGGGGTAAGCAACCTGACCAGGATATGCCACCGGGGTCAGCAACCTGGGACGTTGTATTAACTGAAAATAGAGTGCCTTTTTTTCGGCATTGTACAATGGTGCATATAATGTGCACGTGGGCCACCTGTGCATCTTCTCGTGCTCGAATCCACCCACAGCCTCTCTAGACTGCTGAAAATTGCTGGCAAGTTCCTGCCGGGGCACGGAACAGCTGCATACCCTGTATCTACAATTTCTTAAAACAGGGGGGGCGGGGGGTTGCGGCACCTCCGGACATATATATCGTTCCGGCCTCACTTCTTTGTGCCCTGGGCCGCGGGAGGCGCGTCCCCGGAAAACCAAAACGCCAAAGTACTTCACACCACACAGCAGGCTCAGCACTTGCATATAGAAGCACAGCAGGCAACCCATCTGTTGCTGCTGGGCTGCATGTCTGCTACTGTAACCAACGCAGACGGTTGCTATGCCATGAGCTATACAGCAGTACCACGGGGTTGCCTGCGCATCAACCACACTCTAAATACTGTAGTCTAACGTTCGTAGCAGCTCTCTATCTGCTGCTTGCTGCTGTGCTTCTTCTCGGTTACGAACCGCAGTTTTGTAGAGCAGCGTCGATGTACAACCCTCTCCTCCAAGCGCGTGCATCAACAGGTAGGTACAACCACACATCATCATGCGCGCACGCGTAACATACTGAATCGTCATCACAGCAGGTGCTGCACGTCTCTCTTGGCTCGTACTCTCTGCTCTATCTATCTACTGCTGTCTCTCTGTTTCGTGCTCGAATTCACCACGCAGACTCTCAAACTGCTGCTGTGGGGCACGGGACAACTGCATACCCCCTAATTACATAATGTTCAGCGTACGGGAGGGGGGGGGGGTGTACTCATAGTCGATGCATGCCGTAATCGTTTGACCATTGACCTCGCATGGGAGGGGGGGGGGGCGGCCAATTTCAAACGGACGGGAACACTCACTCCTCCTGCCCGGCTCGCTGCCGCCGTCGACGCTCGTGCGTAGCCGACTTCATGTATCGCTGCCCGGGTATGTTTGCACAGAGAGCAAGGGGTAGGGTTCGAAAAGGTGGCCATGTGGATTCCTTCTAGAGGGTTCTTCGCCCAGGGTCACCGCCGTGTCCAAGGAGAAAACTCTAGACGGCCTGTTCCTCCTGTTACCAGACGGTGTCTTTGCAGGACAGAGAGTTAGCAAGAGATTTCCTCAAGGAGGCGTTCCAACCGCCCATCGATGCCATCAACGCTCTAGCCGACATGCGACAAAAGGCACCGGCCACTGTTACGGTTAACGTGAGGGGTAGGGGAGTTGCGTACACTACACTGTGGGACGAAAGACGGTCATACGAAGCCCCACACGGGTGGGCGGGTGTGTGGCCTGGAGTTATGTACAACGGTTTGGGTGGGGCAACGCGCGTCGAGGGGGAGTATGCACTTGCTGAGCGGTCGAATCATTAATAATCATCTTGCGCAATATAGCCAAGTGGCTACGAACGGAGAGAAGAGAGGCACACCGGTGTGTCACGAAGCACATAAGGAACTCCTCGAGAGGGGGAACACATGACTGAAGCTGCTGCGCATGATGCACTGCCTTTGAGTACATGCGAGCAACACGGCACTCCTGTGACGCACACTGCACGACGCTCGAATCCCCGTTAATTAAGTGCCTTCGAGCGAATCGAGTCATCACGCGGCACTGTGACCGCACAATGCACCGCGTCCGAAACCCCGTGAAGTGCCTTCGAGCGAAGCGAGTCACACGGCACTGTGACCGCACACTGGACCGCGCCCGAAACCCCGTGGAATGTCTGCGAGCGAAGCGAGTAACGATGCCACTATGTCTTACTCCGAAACCATTACACCAACAACACACCAAAACCCTGGAGGAAGAACACCCTCTCACTTCCTTTTATCAAACCTGTGCAAGACAGGAAAACAGAGGAAACGAGAACCTCGTTTTGGACGCTCCATCATCCGCTCGCGCCCCCCGCTCTGCTCGAGCGGCGCCCGCGACCGTCCGTCCCGCTGGGATTAGTTCTTCCCCCCTGTTTGTGTCTCTCTTCGTGCGTTTCTTTCTCTTCATCATGGAAGCGGCGGTACCGCACTTCCGGCTGGAGGACCTTCGCGGGCCCAAGCCCGAGACGGTCATAGAACACCTTTATGACCTCTGCGCACCAGCGAGCGGCGGCGAGGGCAGCGAGCGGGTGATGGATTTGACCCGCCTTGGCGTGCTGCCGCACGGGCGGCAGCTGGAAGCCGCTTCCCTCGACGACGTGTGTAGGGTGTTTGGCACGTTGCTCGACGCAGGCTCCGCCAGCGACAAGCCCAGCTTGATGGCCGTCGGCCTTCCTGCCGGTGAGAACGCCGGCTCCGCGGCCGTCGGCGACACAAGTATGAAGGCGGCCCTCGCCCAAGCGCTGCTGCAGTACCTGTAGCGCTGCGACAACCACGGCGGTCTCCGGATGTCCGTGACCGCGGTTCTCCTCCCGGCTCTTCCCACCATGGCAGCCACGCCTTCAGCAGCAGGCGGAGCCACATCTTCTCCTCTTTCAGCGGCAAGCGGAGCAACCTCTTCTCCTCCTTCGGCGGCGTCGTCTGGTGCGGCAGCGACCGCTGCCCCTCCCTCTTCCCCCACAGCCACCGCGAGCAAGCGCCTCCTGTCGGAGATCTCAGGCGCAGCAGCAGCCCTGAATGAGGAGGACGTAGCCGGAGACCGCGAGCCCCGCGAGAAAAAGCGGTCGCTGATATACACCAGCATATCGAGAAAGGTGATTCGCTTCCATCCAAATTTTGTGCTTGCTCGCTCTGGGCAGACTCACGCCCGACAGCAGTAGTTTCTCTCCGTTCCTCGGAGTACTGTTGTTATATGTTATGCGCTGTGGCTCTAGTTCGTCTCTGTCTCCCGCTCTCCGCACACTTGGGTTTGTTCTAGGTTCTCACCGCCGTTTTCCGGCGAACGCCCCGGCTGGCTACCCGCGTTGTTCCATCGCACGATGCCCACATGACGCGTGGCAACAATTTATTTCCAACCTCCTCTCTGTTCCCGCATCGGGGCGCCCGGCTTACGTCGGTGCGGTTTGTGTATGGCTGGGAGATCCTTAGGCTTGCGTGGTTACATTGCTCTTACATGACTACGGGCGTGGGTCGCCATTTGGTTTCTGTTATCTTTATGCACCTCATGACGGGTGGACATGCGCGTGTCTATTCTCTGGCGTTCCGTGAGCGGTACCACGCGCCAGGATTTTATGCTTGTTTGTTCCTTGCACGACTGCTGTCCACACCCCGCCACATTTTGCGGCCGACCCACCACCTTGAGACCGCATTCTACACCGCTGCTGTGGGACCCGATCACCTCCGCGGGATACTGTAGTTCCCTTCCGTTTCTCTACATCTTATTTCTCTTGCTCTGCACCCCATTCCCTTTCCTCATTGTGATAGCAACTCGACGAGTACCGTCGCGTTGCCTGTCTGAAGCTTTCCAGTTTTTTAGCCGTAAATAATGTCGAGGGCGCACACCGCGACACGCTCGCCCACCGAGCACGACAAAGAGTTCTATACACAGAGTAGATGACATAAGACATCACACCCGCTTAAGGGCGCACTGGGGATTGCGGTACCTCCTCTGAAAAATCCAGGAAACACCTGCATATCTCGGTTTTTCAAAGTCTAACTGCAGTACGAAACTACCATCATAAATTAACCGCCCGCAGCGGTCGCTTGTGGACAATGTTAGCAGCTGAGATTGTAGCCCTTTCGATACACTATAGACTAGCGGTCCGCGATTTTCCAAACGATCCTTCTATCATCGAGTTCGGTGAGCTACAAGCTAGATATATTTTTGAAGCTGCTGTGCGGTCCAATTTTGAAACGCTTGAAGCACCTTTCTTTTCCTAAAGGGTGGACATATTCGATATACTCGTAGCATAGCATAGGGGGTGGTATATTGCGTATACATATGAGGGGATTGCAGTGACGAACTACGGAGGAACAAGAAGTTTCTTTGTGTTTTCCTTGGGAGTGTAGTAGATTGGTGGAGATTCATGGAGATTCGTTCTGGGTGTTAAAGCGTTATGCGTGACTTGATCCCGTGATGGAATGACGAGCTCAAGCACGCCCCCGATGAATACAACACGTTTTTCACCACGTCTACACGTCTTTACCTACCCGTGCGGCCCGTCATGGCCGAGCTGCTCTTCGCTCCCATCACACACAACTGAGCCACCCGAATTATCGATCACGCTAGCGTATGACACGTCGTCTACGAGATTCGAGTCGAGCTTAGTTTGGAGTATCGCTTTGCGGCGATCAGCAGCGGCCACAGATGAGCGACACCGAGCAAGATCGAGTGAGCGCCCGACTAGCAGAGGAGGAAGCCCGGATCAACGACTTGGTCGACCAGAGGGTAGAAGCAAGACTGGCCGAGATGTCGAGGCAACGAGCCGAGGAGCGGAGGACAGATGACGTCCGGACCGGAAGAGAGCACGAGGATCGCCACCAGCAACACGCGGGGCGGCCATCGGCCAACCCGACGACCGACGAAATCGCCCGCACACTCGCCGACGCCCTCACCGGTCGACTTCACGTCTCATCAGGGGACATGGGTAGAGTACCCATTAACGCAGGGACGGTTCGAATGACTGAGACTAAGCGCCTAGCGCCTTGGGATGGTGTTTTCAAGCAAGGGGAGGATGAGCAGGCTAAAATTTTGATTTTTCGATCGAACATGGTAGCTATGTTTGCCCAGGAAGGAGTGCGTGACGTAGTGCTGACTGACGAAAAGATTCCAGTCGGAAAAGAAGGCGTGAGCATGGAGGAGATGCGTAGGGTGCATTCCAATGGAAGGGTAGAAAAGGCAATAACGGCGTGGAACCTGCTGATCACGACAGTGACATACATGCCGATCCTAACCCAGATCATCGCCTATGGTAGCCCAAGCGGAGGTTGGAAGATATTCCTCGATTATTACGAGCCGCGTGCCAGGGCCGAAAAAGAAAGGCTGTCATCTCAATATCACGCTCTTGAGGTGAAAGTAGGGGAGACCCCGCAAGAGTACTTCGGGAGGTTTGCTGTTTTGCGCACGGTGTTGTTTTCTCCGACGATGATGCCAATGCCCACATGGTATACCACCTTTCCGACGAGTACACGGTAGAGAAGAAGATTCTGACCATGTCACCGATTCCCCCCTCGCGCGAGACAATTGAAAAGGCTGTGCGAGATGCTCATGCGGACTCGGTTCGCCGTCGGGAGGGGGAACCGAAGAATGGCGCGGGGCACGCGTTCGTCGCTTCCGGTGGCATCCGGGGCGATGGACGTGTCCAAAATGGGTCGAGTGGAAACGGCGGGGGTCAGGACGGAGACGGAGGCGCCCGGAGTCGGAGCAGGAGCAGGGTGAGAGGAAACAAGAAAGGCGGAGGTGAGAGAGGAGCCGACGACGACCACTGCTACCTACATCCGCGCTTGTTCCACACCAACGCCCAGTGCTACACTCAGCGCGACCGTCGAAAGGAGCAGGAGCAGCAGCAGCCCCAACAACAGCAGCCTCAGCAACAGCAGCCTCAGAAACAGCAGCCTCAGCAACAGCAGCCTCAGCAACAGCAGCCTCAGCAACAGCAACTTCACGGACCGCCGCCGCAGCAGCCGAGCTACAGTGGGGGGGGCTGGGGCGGTGGGCCTCAGCACGGACCTCACAGCGGCTACGGAGGACAGCATCAGCACAGGTATTCAGCGCCCCCTCGTCCGCCACAACCGCCTTGGCGGCCTCCGTACGGGCACGCTAATGTGATGCACGCGTATGGTGCTATGCCCTACGGGGGGCCCGCGAATGGTACCGAGTATGGCGGGTGGGAGCAGCAGCAGCAGCCGCAGCCTTCGCCAGACTTCTACCAGCAGCAGCCGTACTACCCGCCTCCGACACCGTACTACCAGCAGCAGCAGCCACCACCGCAGCCTCCGCCACCGCCGTCGTTTCAGCCGCAGCAGCAGCAGCACTCCACCCATGCCCCGCCCCAGTCGCCTTCTCCCGGAGCAGCAACCTATCCGCCTGGGCATCTCCACTCCCTGATGGCACACTTTGTGTCCGCTGACGAGATGAGTTCGCTTTCGGTTTCGAGTGATGTAAGCAGTGTCGCATGTGGTGATGATCTTGGCTTTGCTTTGTCTGCACAGAGTTGCGAGTACAGTCCTGGTAGGGAGGTATTTTGGTCTGATAGCGGTACAAGCAACCATTTTGTGAGTAACAGCTCTAAGATGTACAACATCTCGCCTGTTCCCCCCGGCAAAGAATTCATCAAAGTAGGCAATGGTGCTCATTTGCGCGTGGAGTGCGTAGGTAGTGTCAATCTGGCATTTCACATGGCAGGAGGTCGATCGGGAGAAGCGGATCTCTGTGTCCAATTGACAGACGTGTACGTAGTACCAGGGATTTCGTTCAACTTGTTCTCTCTGCACCACACGCACAAAAAGCACAGGATAATGTTGGATGAGAGGGGAGTGCACCTTTTCGGCGGTCGGCTTAGTTTCGCATATTCGGATATCGGATGCTCTCTATCGGCCACCCGCTTGCCTCCCTCGTACCGCGACGGTGATGTAATCCCCTCTACCGTTGTCCCTCCCCCCGTTGTCCGCCAAGCGTCTCCGCCTGGTGTTGGTACTGGGCTTTTTGCGCAAAACCCCCCTCCCCCTTCTCAGATTTCAGGATCGGGTGCAGGATGCGGTCCGAGTTCGAGCTTCCCGTCCATCGGTCCCGCCGGTGTTGTACCTTCGGCTTCGAGCTTCCAGTCCACCGGTCCCGCCGGTGTTGTACCTTCGGCTTCGACCTTCCCGTCCATCGGTCCCGCCGGTGTTGTACCTTCAGCTTCGAGCTTCCCGCCCTTCGGCGCTGCCGGTGTCGTACCTTCGAGTTCGAGCATCCCGTCCACCACTTCCGGTGTAGTACCTCCGAGTGATGCTTCCCCGTCTATCGATGTTGATTTAGTGTCTCCGTCGATCCGAGATTTTCAGCCTGTCCTAGCCGCAGCCATCGCCTCATCCGACGTCCTGTCCCCCTCAGTCGTGAACCCGAATGTGTCGTGAGAGATAGAGATCATGCCCCTTGAGTCCCAGGATAATTTGCCTTTGATGGACATGAGTATGTTCTTGGATGTAGGCTTGATGAACGGACAGGACTCGGTCCCGCCGGGTGACTTTTATCCCGACCCATTAGGCGTATGTGAGTCCGTGAATCCCCCCGTTGCGTTCGCTGTGATGCAAGATGAGTTGGACGTGCTCAGAGACTTTGTTGTCGAGTGCCGTGTGCAGCAAGATGTAGGTCCCCCCTCCCTTTCCCATGCTTTGGCGATTATCGCCCCCGGTGGTCCAGCGTTCACTGTAGGAAAACCCACGTCCACCATCGACATTAATTTGTTCCACGCTTCCACCGGCCACGTGAATGAATTCTTGATGAGGGAAACCGCAAAGCAGCAGGGTGTTCAATTGGTGGGGGAACTGCAGCCATGCGTCGGCTGCATCGAGGCGAAGGGAAGGAGGGCCCCGGTGCCGCGGCGTGGAGTCACCCGCGCGGCACATCGACATCACCGGCCCGTACTCTGAGGCGTTCGGCCCGTACTCTGAGGCGTTCGACGGTTCCCGTTACCTGATCATGTTCGTGGACAGCGCGTCGCGGTGGCAACGGGCGTACGGCATGCGGGCCAAGAGCGACACCCTGACGTACACGCGGCGCTTCCTCGCCGACCTGAACGGCAACGGTACTCCGGGGTGTTTCCGCATGGACAACGGTGGTGAGTTCACCAGTGCTGCCTTCGTCGCGTTCTGCGACACCGCTGGCATCCGGCGAGAATACACCGCGCCCGACACCCCGAAGCAGAATGCGGTCGTCGAGAGCGCACTCTGGGGGGGGCCACGCCGCCCGTCGCCACGTCCTCTCCATGGGCCACGTCGACCTCGCCTCTATCCCCGGTATGGACGCCAACGGACACCGGCTGTGGCTTGCATCGGCGATCTGGGCCTCCGGCTGCTTCAACCGTTCCGCGACGTCGGCCAACCCGGCCTGGATGTCGCCGTTCGAGGCCTTCTTCGGACGCAAACCGCCGCTCAACGTCGTCCCTTTTTTCCAGGAGGGGATGATGCGCGTGAAGCGCGCCAGCAAGGCGGACGTCCAATCCGTGCGTTGCTTCTACCTGCACGGAGCGCGCAACCACTCCGCCGCCACCGCCGTCATTCTCCGCGCCGACACCGGAAGGATCTGCCTGTCCAACAACGTCGTGTGGATCAACCGCCGCACCGCCGTGCCGGCGCCGGTACCGGCCAGCGGGGGGGGCTCTTCGGTCACCGCGGCGCCCTCGCCGGCCGCCGCCGTTCCTGCAGCCGCTGCCGCACCGCCACCGCCATGGGCATCGCGGACGTACACCTACACCCCGCCCACAGCGACCACCGCTTCGCCGCCGCCCGCTTCTCCGTCGATCTTCACAGGGTCCGGAGCCGCGTCGCCGATGTCCACGGCGTCTTCGAATGCACCGCCGTCCACCGCAGCCACGGCGCCCCGTCTACCGCCGACAACACCGCCCGCAAGCGCCGCCGCTCCCGCTCCCCATCACCCGCCGCTTTCACAGCGAGTCGTCAGAGAATTGGGCGAGAAGGAAACCAGAGTGCATGGCCGTACGCGCGGCGACCGAGTACGCTTCATGGATGAGCAACAGCAACCGCCGTCGCCGTCAGGTGGCGGCACCGCTCTCCGACACCGCCTTGGGCTGCTGTCGATGATGGGCAAGGACGCGCTCGTCTCGTCGCTCGCCACCCGGGAGGCCGTCGATCAAGGACGTCGAGACCTGCCACCGTCCGCCAGCATCGCCCCTCCCGCTCCCCCACCGCCGCAAGATACGAGTTTAGCAGGCCATGGGAGCGGGGGGGCCGCAGGAGCTGGAGGGCCGGGGGGCCTGCACATGTTCGCAGCAATGTTCGTCACCCGCGAGGACGTGGAAGCCACTCTTCGTGCCAAGCGCCCTCCTGACAAGACGCCGGACCTCCCTCACTGCCTCGCCAGCGACCTCCGAGTGCCGAAAACGTTCAAGGAGGCCATGCGGTCTCAACATTCAGAGTTGTGGGATGATGCAGTCGGTCGGGAGTTTTTCGGTCTGCTGGATGCAGGTACTTTTAGTCCGGTGTAGCAACCAGTAGAAAACTTCATCAACGCAAAGTGGGTATTCAACTGTAAGGCAGACGAGTACGGATGGCCGACGAAATTCAAGGCAAGACTTGTAGCGCGGGGGGACATGCAGAGGGCTTCGATTGATTTTGGAGAATTGTTTGCACCCACCGTATCCGTGTCTAGTGTGCGTTTGTTGGCAGCTTTGGCATGTGAGCAGAACCTTGACTTGTGTCATTTCGATATTCAGCAGGCGTTTGTGCAGTCTGAGCTAGAAGAGGATGTTTTCATGCGTCTCCCGCAAGGTTGTGGTAGGTTATCTGGACTGATCGTGAAGCTATGCAAGAGTCTGTACGGTTTGAAGCAGGCGTCACGACAATGGCATGCGCACCTGACGAGGTGTTTGTTACTTTTAGGATCTGTGCAATGTTTGGCGGATGCATGTGTTTTTCGATTTATGGAGGATGGATGTGTGATCATGATCATCGTGGTCCACGTGGATGACATTTTTGCCGTAGGGCAGAAGGAGAGATGTGACAAGTTTGGCAGAGACCTCAACGAGATGGTCCCCGTGAAGAACCTTGGGGAGTTGAGGTGGTACTCCGCGTGCTTTTACCAGAGAGATCTAGAGAGAGGCCTTTTGAGGATCTCGCAGCAAAGGTTTGCAGAAGAGTTGGCTGTAGAGTAGGGCGTAGAGTGGGGGAAGAGTGTGCCCTTGCCTGTGAGCATTAAGCTCACCGACTTTGACGAGGACGAAGCGTGTGCTGACGTCCCTTTCCGCGAGTTGGTAGGATCCCTGATGTGGTTGGCCACTCAAACCAGGCCGGACATCGCGAATGCAGTACGAGCAGTAGCGCGGTATTGCGCGTCTCCCAAGATGGTGCACTGGAAGGCAGCACTTGGTATTTTAGGGTACGTGCGTAGGACGAGTTGGATGGGGATTACATTTGAGAGGGGTGTCGTGACTGGCATGAGCATGCAGGTGTTTGTGGATGCTGACTATGCAAGCAAGGCAGCAGACCGTAGGTCGGTCTCAGGAGGACTAGTGATGTGTGGGGGTGGGTGTGTGACTTGGTTTTCGAGGACGCAGAAGTGCGTTATGCTTTCCACAACGGAAGCAGAGTATGTGGCAATTGCCGACGTCTTGAAGGAGGTGCTTTTCTTGAGGCAGGTTTGGCGTTTCATGTTGCCAGATGCAGGCATGCCGTGCATTCAGGTTTTCGAGAATAATCAGGGAGCGATTCAGATTGCGCACAACCCGATCACGAACTCAAACTCGAAGCACATTGATGTACGGCATCACTTTATCAGGGAAATGGTAGAGAGGAAGGAGATTTCGATTACTCATGTGGCGTCGGAGTTTCAGCATGCAGATTTCTTGACGAAGGCTATCAGCAAGGAATCTTTTGCGTTGCACAGAGACTTTGTGACGAATTTGCAGTGAAAGAGGTGTTTTGGGATCAAATCGTGCTTTGCCGTCGAGTGGAAGAGAGAGGATATGTACGAGTTTGAAGAAGAGATAGAGAGGGTCAAGTGGAGATGGTAATGTTTTGGAAGATTAATGTTTGGGATTTTTCTTGATGATTTGGAAGAGTTGGTATGCGATTGATTGTTTTTGGAGGTACTATTTTGGTGTTGGAGTTTTCGATTTTGTCTTGGTTTTGATTTGTTTTGGGATGAACTGGTATGAGAAGAATGGCTTTGATATTTTGCTGGAGCATGACGATGCATACGAGCAGGGGGGCTATTCGATATACTCGTAGCATAGCATGGGGGTGGTATATTGCGTATGCATATGAAGGGATTGCAGTGACGAACTACGGAGGAACAAGAAGTTTCTTTGTGTTTTCCTTGGGAGTGTAGTAGATTGGTGGAGATTCATGGAGATTCGTTCTGGGTGTTAAAGCGTTATGCGTGACTTGATCCCGTGATGGAATGACGAGCTCAAGCACGCCCCCGATGAATACAACACGTTTTTCACCACGTCTACACGTCTTTACCTACCCGTGCGGCCCGTCATGGCCGAGCTGCTCTTCGCTCCCATCACACACAATTGAGCCACCCGAATTATCGATCAGGACATACATGCATATACATGACCCTAGGCATTCAAATCGACAATGGCGACCAGCTGGATATGTGAGGGAAGAGCTGCGCTGAAGTTCGCGGCCCCATACACTCACATAGATAGGCGGTGATTCGTGTTCACCGTGTGCTTGAAGCGTTTCAAAATTGGACCGCACAGCAGCTTCAAAAATCTAGCTTGTAGCTCACCGAACTCGATGATAGAAGGTCGCGGACCGCTAGTCTGTAGGGTATCCCAAGGGGTACAACCTCAGCTACTAACAAGCCGACTGCAACATCACAGCCCCCCCCGCCTTCTCCACCACTGACTATCGAAGCCGCGGGACAGAAATACGCCCAGACGACCGAGTTCCGGTACCTCGGTGGCCTCGTCAACGAACATGGCGACCTCACCCGGGAGATCAGCTACAGGAGCAGAGGAGCGTGGGCGTGCCTCAGGCGATATGGCCAGGAGCTCGTCGGCAGACCGAAAGCGCCATTCCGACTCAAGATCCGCCTCCTCCAGGCGGAGACGATGGAGGCACTGCTGTAAGGCTGCATGACATGGTCACCACTCAGCGGCCACTATCAGACGCTGCGGTCGACACACCACCGACTGCTCCTTCGAGTTATCGGGTACAAGCGCAAGAAAGACACCTACCGGCAGCTCTCGTACGCCCAGACGCTTAAGAGGGTCGAATGCCAGAGCGTTGAAGCCACGATCCGACAACGACGCCTACTGTTCGCGGGAGCACTGGCAAGGCAGCCGGACGGGCGACTCCCGAAACGACTGATGCTCGGCGAGCTGGCGGGGGGGGAGAAGCCACGTAGGGGGGGACAGGAACAGAACTGTCCGAAGTGTGTGCTCGACGACCTGAAGGCATTCGGGGCCGACCACGGATGTACGAAAACCGACCCAAGTTGTCTCGGAATTCCCGTACCGAAAGAAACGGCACCGAAGTTAATGTGGACGGAAGCCGCGAAGGTGGAGGGGGGAGTACCCTGGCATGCGGCGGTGCTGCAGGGAGCTGAGAGATTCATGACCTCCTGGCACGAGAAGGAAGAAGAGGCCAGCCGACAACGAGCGCTCAAACGAAACGACAAGCCAACAACCAATGGGGCGGGAGGGGGGCAGGAGACGGACGAGACGGCGAAGGAAGGAAGCAAACGAGAAGAGACGGACCGAGTGGCACGACACGTGCCGGATTGAATTCCTTTTCGCCAATTCCCCCTCCCCAACGCTGCACCATTGCACCACCCCCCCCCCCAGTAGTAGTGATTTCGTACCATTACAATGTATGTATCGCTGGTTGGTGACCGTGTTTGCGTGTTTGCTTGTTCGTTAGTGGTCTCTCCACCGTGTGCCTTGTTCTGCCTCATACTTCTTGTTATTTTTCGGCCTGGTCCCTCTTTGTCCTCGCCCTTTTCGTTTTCATTTCATTTTCATTTGTTTTCTCTCCTCCTTAGGCCACTTGTTGAGCTGTCCTTTTTTGGGCTGTCCCTTTTCTCAAAAACCAAGAACCACTTGTTACGTGGTCTTTTTTTGCATTTTTGAACCTACCTCCCGAAAAGGGACAACGGAAAAAGATCGCCCCATCCTGTCCCTTTTTGGGCAACTTTGTGACAGGATGGGACGGTCCTTTTTCTGTCACAACACATGACACTTGCCCACAAACTTGAATATCTCGACGGATGATCCCCGCAAACTCTAACGGTATTCGCACGAGTCGTGTCATGTGACTGGTACGGAGTCAGTAGCCTCGGCGATAGACGTAATGTTGTCATCCGGCTGACCAGGTGGACAACCCGATGTGTGCGGCAAACAAGCGGTAAACGAGCCGAAAGAGCCTGGACGCAGCAGCGGTGGGTCTGTTTGGTGCACAGTCAACTTTTGCGAACCCAACTTGTGGGGAACCTATAGCGTCCTGGTCTGTATCAATCACCACACAAGACGAATCAGACGCACAGCTCATGGCGGATACCTTTGTCATCGCTGTTGCTTCGGTGTGTGACGAGGGAGCATCGATGAACCAAAGTTGCAACACGGGAAAAATAACAAAAAATATGCTTGGAGACGCGGCGGGTCATTTTTCCCGCTTGTCCACCACTCTCACGCTCACAACCTCTGACCGCCCGTTAGCCTCCTGGTCTGTGTCAACCACCACACAAGACGGACCATACACATAGCTCGTGGCGGATACCTTTGTCATCGCTGTTGTTTCAGTGTGTGGCGAGGGAGCATCCATGAACCAAAGTTGCGGCATGGGCAAAAAAGAGCACAAAATGCTGGTTGTTGGCGCGGTGGGGTTTTTCAAGGTGCTGTTGACTCTCGCCACCTCAGTTGCCGTGCCTCCCACTGCCCTGTGGTCTCGATCCGCCGCCACACAAGGCGGACCAAGCACCCAGCTCGCGGGGGATAGCTTTAGAGTTGCTGATGCTTCGCTCTGTGCAGAGATATTACCGAAAAACCAACTCGGTGCCAAGGTACTGATTGTGTGACGAACGGCCGTTGCACATGTTGCAGGGTCATTTTTTTTGGCGGATGAGCAAAAAGGATCGACCAGCACCGTAACAAGTGGGTCATCGTTTTGCTAGATTATTTTTTGGTTCGTCCCTTTTTGAGAAAAGGGACAGCCCAAAAAAGGACAGCTTAACAAGTGGCCTTACGGTTTCCATTTTTTTTTCCTCCTTTATTGTATTTTTCCGAAGTGTCATTTTTATTATTATTTTCCACGAAGTCTGAAAGGTAACTCTCTGGCAAATAACGAGGGGGCGACACCGGTCGCTTCCCTCTCTCATCCAGAATCCAAGTTCCCTTTCATGTCAACTGGCTGGGCCTAACAAAATGCCGTCTCAGTATACCGAGACCCCCAATGGTACTCTACCATTGACATCCACCAACATCGACGTTTAGTGGGACGGCATTCTGTCTCCCTTGCCCGTACCTTCGTATATGCTAACCCTCCTTCTGCTCCTTCCATCCCTTTGCTAGTTTACGGGATACTATGTCTACGTCCACCATATGGTCCCGAGTATATATCTTGAATGTACCGGACCCTTCCTTCCATCTACCCTCTCTCTGTATAATTCTATCCGGTACGTCTCCTCCCGCTGCCAACGTGGTGGCGGCCCCGATCCTCAATGAATGCAAGCCAACCTGTCTCGGGTCGCCACCTACCTTCTCCACAATCTGGCGAAGGTCGCTAAGAGCTTTGGAATATCCCCAAACTTTAACCGACCTGCTCCTACTGCAACGAAACGAGCACAGAGGGGCGTTCTCAGGCAAAGCAAGATGGCACGCCATCAATTCCACCAACACCGCCACGGCACCGCCACCGGCACCAATCTGAGAACTCGCGCCTCGTGCGACATCGCGCACTCGTGTAACGTATGCCCCAATTTCCGACTGATCTCCCTTGTGGCCACGAAACCGAACCCGGACACCCGTAGCCTTGTGCCAGTGCAACGGGGTTAACACGTGCTCCCCGTCGAAAAACTCGACGTCGCTCCGCCGCAAACAATGCACCTGTTGGCAGTGTCCCGACATCGTGGCAAAAATCTCATCCGAACGCGCCACCAGAAAATACGACAACGCCAAGCATAGCCATAGGACCCGACCGCCCGTCCCCCACAACGCCGTTAGCTGCTGGCCCTCCAGCAGCGTCTCCCACGAGACGGGAACACGCCTCCGACGTTTCGTACCCACTCCAACGTGGGCACGCGCAACACCCAACAAACTCCGCTTAATGAGAGGCTCACTGGTCGGCAACTCGACCTGCCTATCGACGCGATGAAAATACTGTACAGCGGCGAGCTTGCCGGAAATGGTCGGTGCAACGTTACCCTTATCTGCACAACACCACGCCACAAACTCCATGAGTGCTTGTCCCAGCACCGCATCGTCCGCCTCTCCCGAGAGGTACTCCGACGCGCCAATCAACCCGCGAAAAGCACACCAAGCCCGCCAACCCGACAGGTAAGTTCTTCGAGACGACTGCGCAACTGACTCGCGGACGTACTCGCGGCTAAGACGCCGGTACAAAGATCGGCGACCTCCGGGTCCAAGACCTGTTGGCGCCACGCGACATTGGGACGGGACAGGCGAAGGTGTGCGTCAATGGTCTCCGGCTCCCATCGTGAAATACCGTCTGCAATCGTGTTATCGACACCCTTCACATGAGCCGTCTCAAAGCACCACCCACTACCCATCTCCAAACAACCGAGCATACGCATAAGTGCCCCCGAGCGGGGCTCGCGGCCCCCCCGACCCTTGTTCACCCAAGCCACACTCGATGAGTTGTCGCCCATCATGCGGATGCTATTGCGAGCGTACGCCGGCCTCATGCCCGATTGCACAATAAACACCCAGGCGCCAACCACCATCGCGAGGAGTTCAAGAGTGTTGATGCTCAAATTTATCGCGCACCTCAGCCTGCTGGCGAAACCGCTCCCGCACGTCCTGACTGATTTCGAAACGCCACCAGACTCCCGAACGGAATTCAGCATGCAAGAAATACCCCCCCATGGCATCACCAGATGCATCCGACCACAAAAGACATGAATATGGTTGGTCGAAAAAACAAACAAGGGGGGCTGTTAACACCCACGACGGCGACCCCAAGCCCCCGTCTACCATCAGACGCCAAAACTGCATATCCGCATGAAACTCGGGGCCTATCCGTGTCCGCTCCTGCCCCCGGGCTGTCAATGGCACCGGTGGGAGTCCCAACTGGTTAAGCATACGGCGAACAAAATATTTACCAGGCCGCACGACTTCACATATATGCAACAGCGAACCAATCACCCCCCGCAACTCGGACTCAGAAGCACAGTGGCGCGTGGGAGGCCACTCGCTGATTGTCGCCCGCAGACGTGCCAGCTTGTCTGTGGGAACCGAAATCGTCATAGCTACTGTATCAATGTCCCACCCTAACACACACAATCGTGTTTGCCACGAAGAGAGTTTATGCGGACACAACAGGGGGGGATCCTCAGGCCCTCGCGCGTAAAACACACGGAAATGGTCCGATGCACACGACGCGGACGCCACTTTACACCGTGCGCCAGTCGGAGTCCACATGACTTCGACAAGGATACCATCGTCTACATAGAACTTCACGAAAAACGAGTCGGAACGACCGCCTCCTGAACCGGGAGGAATGCGACACCCAGGGGGAAAGGGGGGTGGTGTCTCTCGTGCGCTAGGCAAGGGGACCTCAACATGGTCCGTGGGTCTACGTCCTAGCTCGGTAACGACGGCATTAGCCAACGACGTGTGATTGTGAGAGTGCTCCAACGCGGCAGTCATGACACAAAAATTGCCAGGTGAATTGCACCACCCAAACACCAAGCGCCGATCTACCACGACAAAGTCTCCAACCGAGTAACCAAACACGGGAGCTCCCGACCATTGGACCGCTACCTGCCGAAACGCATCAGTAACGTCAATCTTGCTTAACACGATACGGGCCGACGGACCGTACTTCTTCCGCAGCCACAAAATGCGCCACACAACGTCCCGCAACACGTTACCTAACGCGACCTTTGGCGCGGCCTCCGAATCCGTATCGGCATTGACACTACGTGACGGGGGAGAGTATTCAAACGTCAAGTCATGGATAATTCGAGTTTTGCTGGGCGACACGACCACGCCCAGCGGGGACAACCGCAGCCCCGGAATCGAGTCTGCGGCGTTCCGCGGGAACACAAACGCCCGCCCGAACCGCACGTCATTAAACACTTTTGTGAGAATGGTGTCGGAGTGTGGGGCTACACTACGGTGGTTACCATACGACAGCGCGTTTCTAATTTCAGAATATCCACACACGGGCACGACGGCACCACGCTCCACAATAGCGGCGACGGTCTCTGTTTGAGGAAACCCCTTCATGCGTCCAAACCAAAACCGAATAAAATCAGGCCGCACCCGCGGCACTCCAATGCCGTTTTCGATGGCTTGCATGCACGAAAAACGTCCCCTGTTCCTACGTAAAAACCTAAAGCATTTTACCGCGATCTGCGCGAGTATGGTAGCACGTGGCGTTCCCTTCTCGACGTTCTGAGACATAGCATGTACCATGGAAACAATACGCCGAACGTCACTGCAATCTAAAGTACCAACCCCACCTCGGGTCAACGCAGTAGCCGCCCTCGGTCGCAGGAGGTTCGTGCCCGAGCCCGAGACCACGCCCCCAACGACATCTAAAGACGGCCCTCCCCCCCCCGGGGGGCAGGGCCCGCACCCCTATTCGTCGGTATCGCCCCCCGCGCCGCTGCCGCCGCCGCCACCGCCTTTCGTGCTCCCGCGAGTCTTCGGACCGCCCACCACCGCCTTGGCCCGTTTCGCCGTGGGGGTGGCGGCGGGAGCGACGGCGGCGTCGGCGGTGGCGGGGGTACCGTTCGAATCGCCGTCGTCGGCGTGCCCACCAGGGTCCCCCCCTCCTTGTCCACCCTCCCCACCAGCCTTCTGTTTCGCCACATGCTGGAATTTGCACTTCTCTCCATACCGGCAGAACCCCTTCCGAGTAAACTGGTAGCACGTCCCTTGCTTCTTGGTGGTACTGCCCGCCCCTGCGGCACCCGCCGCGGCGGCCGATGACCGGCCGGACTTGCCCTGTACCATGGAATTGATCAGCCCTCCCGACCGGAGATACCCCGTAAACTTGGGAAACTCTGGGAGGGGGGCGACCGGAAGAGCCTCAGACGGCGGAGGTAGAACGTGGCGCCGCTGCATCTCGTCCGAAAACAGCTGCACGTCGCGTACGTACGATTCCATATCCTTACCGAGGAACTTCAAGATGATGTCTCGGTTGTGTTGCTCTTGTATGGCGGCGTAATTCTCCCGAGCGTGACGCTCCACCGCGCCGATGACCATCTTGAACGCATGGTCGATACCATCCACCCGCGCCCGTGAAGCCGCCGCCGCCCTCGCGTCGTCGGCTATCCCCCGGCGGGCCATGGTGTTGAAAGCCCCGGCCATGAGGGACAAGTGCGTGGCAATGGGGAGGCGACCTCCGCCCGCACCCCGCGGTGTGAAGGCAACGACGTCGAAACCGCGAAAGAAAAGAAGCATGTCGGCCACCGCCGCCGTGACCTCGACGCCGTCGTACATGAGCCCTTGCAGGCTCTGCTTCTCGATTTTTGGTGGAAAACATCCCATCACCACCCACCACATGCGGGTGTGCGACAAACTCCACGCAGTCACCCGCTGGTCCATGATCACCTTTTCCATCCGTCGTGGATCATGCCACACCCCGGCGCCGCCCCCGTACGTACCGGGACCCATGTGCGAGCCGTCCGCTTCCCACCGGGACGCCGTCGCGGAGGTGAAGCCCAAACCGCTCCCGCCGCCCCCCCAACCAACGTCCGGCCGAAACTCGGGGCGTGGACCAACGGGATGCGGCCCGTAGGCGGACGAGGAGCTATGCGCCCCCGCGCCCCCATACATCGGCGCTGGCGCAACCCCGGCAGCACCACCCGCCGCCGACCCGTCGCTCCGAGCGCGTACGGCCGCCAGCACCTCCTCGAACCTCGCCGCCATGGCGGCTTTGAGGTCCTCAACCGACGCGCTAATAATGGCCCGTTCATTAGCGCTGTCCTGCCTCTCCGCCTCGTACTCCTCGCGGCCAATCACGGACTCATCCGAGGCGTCCCCGTCCCTACTCATACCTCCGTCCCCCGACGACGGGCCCCCGATGACCGATCAATATCCTGATCATGGGCGAACAAGTGGGTATGACGACACAAGGACAAAAATATATATGGGGAACGTCAGAACGATGATGCAGTAAACGCGTCACGGTATGCACCTGCCTACCGGCGCGCACATGAACATCTCCTCGCTCGTGTAATAGCCGGGGCAATCGGACCATGTGGTATGCAGCCCCATGTACACTAGTACAACACTCATGGATGACTAACGAAGCATGCATATCTGTGGCACCCGCCACTGTGACATGTACATAGTGCCACCCAATGCCCACACCCCGGTGCGAACCAATGACCCAATGTCCACACACTGGTGCAAACCATGCACCACCCAATGTGACCATTGTGCTTAGGCATCGCCGGGCCTAGGCTCACGAAGTGCGCGATGATAGACTGTCGAATGGGTCACGTACGCATTCTGTTTTTGGGTTGGTTTGTGTGCCGTGTGTCTTTCCACCAAATTATGTTGTTCCACCGATTTGTCCATGCACGGAATCCACATTTGGGCGCGCACTACCGGCCCCTGCCACATTTGGTATGTGTCCTGACGACCGCGTATCGTCTCGCAGTCGCACCAGCGACCTACATGCCATACACCTGGCGTGCGGTTCCTGACAACTACGGATCATCTTCAATTACCCGCCATCCTGGTCTACCATCAATAGGCCGTGAGCCGGCAACCATACGCTCCAGCGCAACCAGCTCTATATCTATTGACTTGTTCCGTTGATCGTGCCGTTCCACCGATTATTCCCTGCACGGCGATCCACCGTCGCGCGTGCACAACCGGCCCATGTAAGATTCAGTATGTGTCATGACGGCCGCACGCCGTTACACAGGCGCACCAGCGCCTACATGCCATACATCTTGCTGTCGGCTCCTGATCACCACGACTCATCACATGATGAGACGCCACCATCAATAGGCCGCGAGCCGGCACCATACGCTCCAGCGCAACCAGCTCCATATCTATTGATTTTTCTTTGTTTATCGTGCCGTTCCACCGATTATTCCACGCACGACTACCCACATTCGTGCGTGCCCAACCGGGCCATGCAAGATTCAGTATGTGCCATGACGGCCTCATGCCGTCCACATTCGCACCAGCGACCTACATGCCATACATCTTGCTTTCGGCCCCTGATAACCACGACCCATCATCGATTAGTCGCTATCATGTCCAACAATCGGTCATCGTACTTTTCTCATCCGGTCCACGACTTCTGGAAAACCTCGTGGGAAAAAAAACCCATCCATCAAGTGTACACGACATGACAAGCAGCAATAACAACCGAAAGTAGATTGGTTTTTGTGTGTGTGTTTGGCACTGGGTTTGGACGGCAGTTTTGCGTGTCACCAATCCACCACCCTTGTCGCACTTCGACAAACACCCCAGACGATTTGTCTCGTCTCGCGATCAGTATTTCTGATAATCACACCATAGTCTCTGACACTATGGACCGGAAAGTACAGCGCGTTTTCGATGCGGTCATTTCTTTCGCATCATTCTCATAGTCGATGCGTTGAAGTTTAAAAATTGGGACCGCGGTCACATCATAACCTCAGGCAGCACCCCGAATTCCACCTTCGGCACGGTGCCTTGTAATGCGACACCCATAACCGGCCGCGGCGCCTCTCCCGCGCACACCAGCACACGCACCGCGCCCACCTAACCACATTGTCGGTTAGATATAGATATATGCTGTATGCATACATAGGAACGCGAACACGCGCTCGTACCGCTCTATGTGACCTTGACGCAGCACACGAGAAGTGATCGGGTGCTTCGGACATGCTCGATGATATCTGCTGTCGCATGATGCAAACTCGGCCGGTACCCCGCGCAAGCGAACTACCGGCATCGAGGGAGTCTCGGCGCCTATCGCATGCACACCCGCGCACACGCCGCAGTCACACCAGTAACCGGTTGCTTCTTTCTTCGGACTCTCTTCCCGAACACGCCCAACAGCAGTCAACAACATCGATACAGCATGCCCACACCCGCCCGCCACTTCACATATGGCACGTGAATCCTTACAGCCTCGGCCCCCGTGTGCCGTATACAATAACAACATTTGTCATTGTGTGCACTAACTGCTGTCTGCGAAAGCCAGCTCTCGCTGTGATGCTGCTGGGATAACACGCCACATCACAATCAGTCGCACGTACCAAGCGAAGTCGACGTTCCAGTCTCGACGTAGCGACTCCTCCCGCCCAGCGGTAGTGGCCTCCGCCCCGTCGGGAAAGACGACAACACTAGCTCCCGGAACAGAATGTCCTAAACCAGCAGCTGGCAGAGTGTTGTCCAATCGTACGTCTAGCAGTCCCTGTGCTCCATCACTGCTGACGCTTCAACGTGATCGGGCGCAAACGGAATGTCCTGCGGGCAGCTGCCTTATCTCGGCGCGCATGCCTCCTCTCCTGCAAGCACGCAGACATACTCTTTGCCATATAATATAAATGCCCACTCCTTCTACCAACTCCAATAAACACCAATTTCAGACTCCTCCCCCCTTTGGTAGGATCCATCTGAAATATTCGCTTTTTTTCTCTCTCTTTCTGTGCCAGATGGCCTTGTCTCTGCTTGCGTTGCGAAGTACCAAGATTGAACCAAGGGGGTGTACCTCTTTCTCTCCGGCCCATGATAGATAGTGACTGCTAGTCTCAGTTGATACCTCGCATAGCGCGAAGAGGGAGTGGAGGATTCCAGAATATCTGTCGTTGATTTCTATTGACTTGCGGACCCCTCGGGGCCAGTTTATTTGAGTGTACCTTTTTAGGGTAAGTTAACCTGTGACCACGGGAATCGACCGCGTCGAGTGTTGGATCAGTACGGACATACGAAGGTACTGGGTAGAGAGAGATCGGAACGGTTTTCAATGTGAAAACAACAACAACAACAACAACAACTAACACTTTACACAAGCGACCGCTGCGGACGGTTAATTTACGATGGTAGTTTCGTACTGGAGTTAGACTTTGGAAACCCGGGATATGCAGGCGTTTCCAGGCGTTTCCTGTTTTTTTGAAGAGGAAGTACTGCGATCCCCAGTGCGGCCTTAACAATTTTTAATTTTCAAAGCTCGATTACTCCACAGCAGAAATCGTGGCCGGGCGGCGTTGGCACTGATATCTTTCCGAAACAAACCTATCGTTTGACATCCTCGTCGTCGTGGACTAACATTACTAGCTGTGAATATTGATGATGCGATATATTATGTCACCTACTACTGCCGGTACAAGCCATGCATAAGAACATCGAGCACCCTCCATACTCTAGTAAGTACGTTACTGTAGTAGTTGAATAGAAACCTCTCATTACCTGTCCATGAAGAAGTCGTTTTACACATAAATACTTGAAAAAAAGTGCTGCAAAAACTATCCATAGAAGAACCCAGTAGTATAGCCGTTGTTGTAGTTAATGAATTGTGAAGACTTTTACACAATTCATTACAAAAAAACGTTCGTTCTGTTCTCTCTACCCAGTACCTTATTGTACCTTCTTCGTCTGTTCGTACTATTATGTATGATAGTCTGACACTTGACGCGGTCGATTCCCGCCGTGGTCACTGGCTAACTTACCCAAAAAGTTACACGAAAATATAATGGGGTCTGCAAGTCAACGACATATTAGTCTAGGACCCTCCGCTCGCTTCAATACGCTATGCGAGGTAGTAACTATAGACTGGACAATATGAAGCAAACAATGAGCAAACGAACGAATGTTAGAGGCGACCTCACGCGCACCCGAAAAAATCGTCAGTCTTCGACCGGCATATCTCACTACGCCCATCCATGCGCATGCACTTTTTTGTGGCGAGGGACACCATGCTTTCAAGAATCATCTCGTTGATCTGTTATTTTTGTTTACACACATGTAGTGCGCACGTCACACCCGAATGAAAAAGGCTACCACACCCAGAACGCGCTCTTCCACACGCTGGGAAAGAATCCGGGACTAAATGAATGCGGACCCCAGAAGATGCGCTTTTCACCGCAGGTTTCCTCTCCGAAACGAAAGAAACCGACGGGCGAGAGGGAAAAAAGACAAAAGAAGATTAAGGAAAAAATAAAATAAAAGGAGAGGCGTAGTACGCGTTCCCCGTCATGGACATTAAATAAGAGTCGTATTGTGGGAGTGGCAGGAACCTCTCTCTGCGATCAGGTCAGAAGGCCACCAGTCCCCGGGGCTGTTCTGTTGCACCCACCCATGGACGCAGCAGTAGTAGCGCATGTCCTGTAGTAGACAACTAACTACTGCTGAAATATTGGAAACCACGAATCAAACCGACAGGTGGGTCGTGAGTGGGCGGGGGACCCTAAGAAACAGCCAGACTCAGCTAGTTTACATCCTCACAGTTTCTTACAAGCAAGAACGAAGGGCGATAAAAAACGAGAAGCCGCCAGCGACAGGAAACAAAGAAGTAGAGGAGAGCAGAGCTAAGAAACAAGTGAAGAAACAAGGCCCCCTTGCCGCTCTGACCCATCGGAAGCTTTCGATGTACCGCAGCAAACAGCAGGGGCAGCACCCACTACCTCACAATATGCAGTACCTGGGTACACGGACTGGTACGTATTGTAGTTGAAGTTTAGTCTCTCTCTCCGGTAAGAACAATAACACCCGGGCGAACTTGAACTTGTAGTCACAAGAAATAGTGTCATGATGACGTACTTCATTCTGCTTGCCGTGGGAGATGCGCATCGTTACGCGAGGAAGACGTTAACTCCTCGCACATAATATTATGCTTATCCCTCAAGCTCAACCACAGCTGTACCCGAACATGATAGCATCATATCCAGCTGTAGAAGAATCGAAAAAAAAACTGTCTTCTTGGAGGCGAAGCTGACCCTCTTTATTGTGACTCTCCAATTGCTTGCTGTTCGTGGATGGCCACGTGGCGACACAGACAGACAAAATCTAGGGTTTGACGTCGGTCTTATCCGCCGCAGGGGGTTGAAGATATACTCAAAGTCGGGGAGGGGTCGTGATTTGCAATTCCCTACGGAACCGCACTTGAGGCGCCATGAAATTTGCACTGCAGTAGCCGAGGTTGTTTGTCGGCAGGGAAACACAAAAAATGTAGCGTTCAGAAGGAAAGCGTCGTTTGTGGAAGGCGTTTGTTGAATTCGAAAGAAAGCAGGGGGCGGGCGCTGAGCGTCCCCTGCGTGCAAAGTCCTCAGTCTTCTTGTGCACCCGCGTCTCGGGGAAGAGAACGCTAGTGCAGTCAAACAACTAGTTGAGGAAGCGAGAGGAAGGAGCGTGGAAGTTAGGGCCTTGATCGATTCCAGCTTGGGCTCTGCCATACGGCAGGGCCGACAGTAGGTGCGGGAGGGGAGTCAGGACACGCTGGTACCTGGTTCGCCGACGTCGCCAGGTCCGTGGGGCCTCGGGACGCGCCCACGCCGGGGTCGGTTTCGCCGGCCCTGTTTCACGGTGAGCAACTCAAGTTGAGCAAAAGCGGTCGCGCAGCAAGGTATAGGTGGACCAACCACACGAACCCGTCTGGTAGCTCCACAAACCTCGACGTAGCCGAATCTCGCCCACTTGTACGATCGGTTAGTAGGTTGTCCGCACACTCCAGGCCCAGCGCCCTCCAAATGTCGACACAACCACCCTTCCTTACACGAATTGACGAGATCCTGCCACGAACACGCGAAGCAGGCCGACAGGCATCACCGCTGACCAGAATGGTAGACACGTCAGGCCACCTATCTCCCACACAAGCCGCAGACGTAGCTGTGTCGGACACAGGGAGACTTTCGTCTCTCCCACAACGCGTAGAAGTCGGCGATTCGGACACCGGGCTCGCCTCGCCTCTCACACGCCCCCCGGGGTATTCAGTGTCAGACGCGCGGCAGCCAACGTCTCCAACGCCGCCAGCACCCTTGAACGCGTCAGCGGCGACGCATCACCCGTCTCGCACACAGCCCCACGAGGCACGTGTACCAGACGAGGCACGATCGACGCTTCTCACTTCGGTCACCGCGCCTGGTGCGCCAGACACGACCTGTCCTCGAAGTCCCACCCTACCACAAAAGGTCCAAGGGTCGGCACTACGACGACACCCGTCTCTCACGCACCATGCACATTTTACCCCTACACAGCAGCTCCAGCGCCATACACAACTCACGATGAGCAGCAGCGGTCGCGCAGCAAGGTATAGGTGGACCAACCACACGCACCCGTCTGATAGCTCCACCAACTTCGACGTAGCCGAATCTCGCCCACTTGTACGATCGGTTAGTAGGTTGTCCCCACACTCCCGGCCCAGCGCCCTCCAAATGTCGACACAACCACCCTTCCCTACCACGAATTGACGAGATCCCGCCACGAACACGCGAAGCAGGCCGACAGGCATCACCGCTGACCAGAATGGTAGACATGTCAGGCCACTTGTCTCCCACACAAGCCGCAGACGTTGCTGTGTCGGACACAGGGAGACTTTCGTCTCTCCCACAACGCGTAGAAGTCGGCGATTCGGACACCGGGCTCGCCTCGCCTCTCACACGCCCCCCGGGGTATTCAGTGTCAGACGCGCGGCAGCCAACGTCTCCACCGCCGCCAGCACCCTTGAACGCGTCAGCGGCGGCGCATCACCCGTCTCGCACACAGCCCCACGAGGCACGTGTACCAGACGAGGCACGATCGACGCTTCTCACTTCGGTCACCGCGCCTGGTGCGTCAGACACGACCTGTTCTCGAAGTCCCACCCGACCAGCAAAGGTCCAAGGGTCGGCACTTCGACGACACCCGTCTCTCACGCACCACGCTCACTTTACCCCCACGCAGCAGCTCCAGCGCAATACACAACCTCCTGTAGGACTGCGCTCGACCAACAGCACGGAACAACGAGTCTTGCGTCATCATAGCCCTCACCACGTCGGGTCATCATCGATTCCCAATGGCCAAGGGCGCAGTGAAATACAGCGAAATCACGTGGCGAGGTGGCACGAGGACAGAGCAACACTCGGAAAAGCAAACCTCGAACAACCAGAGAGAGAACGAATTCTGTATCAACTAGCTGAGGTTTGCACGCAAATAATGCGAGACAACCGTGGTTCGGTAGGGAAGGTAGCACGGTCGCTCGGCGGAATCCTGGTCACACCACTGGTAGACCCGAACCACGTCAGACAATATTTTGGGGACCTAAAAGGTTTTCCACAGATCGAAGAGCTGATGACAATCGTTACTGGAGGGGTACCAGTGAGTGCCCCCCCGTCCAAAGCGGACCTTGCAAGCGCACTGAACTACGGAAACCACCGGTCGGCTGACGAGCACCTACCACTCATTTGGAAGAAACTCGCAGAGGACGTACGAAGAGAGAGATGCCTCGCTATTCAACAATCGGCGGCGTATGAAATCCCAAACCTCCGCGTGTCGCCGCTGGGAGCGGTGGTTACCCACAAGGTTAGGATAATCAACGACTTGTCTTTCGACGCTGACAACAAAGGAGTAAAACGAGGTCTCAAGGCTGACACAGACGTCGACAGTGTACCCCCTAGCCTCTGCGCCGAAGCCCTGCCAAAAATTCCTGTCGGAGCTAGTTAGCCTGCGAGCCAAAAACCCAAAGCTCTGCATCCTCACGTCAACGACGGACGTCAACGACGCCTATCGCAACGTTCGAGCAGAACCTGAGCAAGCACACAACTTCAGCTACGCAGTCGACGACCTCGTCGTCATCGATTTCCGCCTGACTTTCGGTTGGACCGGCTCGCCGGGACATTTCGGAGTTATGGCGTCAGCGGCTGAACACTCGCACTGTAATACCAATCTCGACAGCGTGCAGTTGCTGCCCGAAGGAGTAAACATGATGAAGCACGTAAAAATCGTCGAACCGTGGGAGGAAGGCGACCCTACGCCCGTGCCGGATGACGCCACAGTTCACGCCACAAAAGGAGGCGATCGGTCGAGCAATTTCATGTCAGTCGTTTACGTAGATGATCACGGCCTCCTGAGAACCCAGCAATCGGCCGACGACTTGTCAGCGCTGACTGTGTTCGCGTCTTTAGCATCAGACTACGTTCGCTTGTTCAGCCCGGGAGAACCGGGGGAGACTCCTATACTCGCGCCGAAGAAGAGTTCGAGTTGGGACACGCAGCTTGAAATCTTAGGGTTCGTCATCGACTCGCACGAGCTAAAAATCTCTTTGACGACAAAGAAAGCAGAGGCGATAAAAACAGCCTTAGAAATCGACTGGCCGCGCCACAAGCGTAAAGCGACAGCGCAAGAAGTGTTTAGCACAGCCGGAAAGCTGTGGAACCTCACGTACGTGGTTCGGGCCGGAAAGTACTTCGTCTGGAGGTTGCTGAGACTCACAGGACTCCACAGCAAACACACGAGAAACTGTAGCCACGTTGTGCAACTAGGGAGAGAGTTCCACGACGACCTGGATTTTTTCAGGTGGGCAATCGAACACGGATTGCTCACAGCTGGAGAGTCGCTGAACGCCCCGTGCTACGGGGTCGTAAAACGCCAGCCAAAACGAGTTTATCTATCAGACGCTAGTTTCGACGCCATTGGCGGATTCTGTCCAGAGAAAAGGGCGTTTTGGAGATACGACTTGCCCTTGGACTTCGCAACCGAATTGAAACAAAAGGCTGCGCGTCGGGAGACCTGCAGCGTCACGATCAATCTCCTCGAACTCGTGGGCATGGTAATGACCGCCTGGGTAATGCACAGCCTCGTAGGGGATCGCCCACAAAAAAACAACGACCCTGTCTTGATGCGCGGTGACAACATGGCGGCCGTCACATGGTCAAACCGGTGCGGCGGGGCCAGAGACAAACGCGCGTGTTTGATGATGAGAATGCTAGGACGACTCGAGATTTCGGGAGAGTGGAGTTACGAGGCAAAACACATCCCGGGCGTAAAAAACACGCTCGCGGACGGGATTTCCCGATGGCTGAGGTCGGAACTAGACGATAGGGTCCGACAATTCACCAACACAAACGATTGGCGTGAGATACCACTCGGTTCACGCGGAGAAAAAGTGTTCCTTCGCGCTGCAGAAAAAGAACCTACAACCCCGTCACGATCGAACGTTATGGAATCTCATGGTGACAACTCACTAAAAACATCATTGACAATATCAACCCCCGTGACCTCCAACGTTTCTTCGAACCCTCCGCTTACGGACGCTTCAGGAACAGGGCAGGAAGGAGGGGGGATGAGCACGGAAGTCGCGCGGTTGGTGGATACTTTAGAGAGCGCGTCGATCGGGGGAAGCACGCACAAGGTGTATGCCGCGAAGTGGAAGACATGGTTGGAATTTATGAAACACAAGGGTGAAGAACTGTGGTTGAATTCGATGGACGAGCCCGAGATCATCGCGCTCCTCCTCGAATTTATGACGTGTCGTTTGTTTTCGTTCAACAACCAGCATTCCACAGCTCGGGGATACCTCGCGGCTATCAAGTTTTACCATAAGCTATGTACGGGGTGGGAGCCTCCCACGTCGCACTGTATGATTACGGCGGCAGGGAAAGGGATTGATCGCATTCGAGGGATGACGGGCAAGCAAGCGCAAGTGAGGCTGCCCCTCACGTGGTCGAAGTTGTCGCAAGGCTACCATACGGTTGCGAGCGCTCCGGATGGAGGAAAAGTTTTCTGGTTAGGGCTGACACTGTCGTATTTTCTCTTGTGCCGAGCTTCAGAATTGTTCGCGTACGCGAACGGCCTCGTCCATCCAGATTTCTGTTTGACGCGTGACTGTTTGAGGTTCTTTCAAGGAGACATTCAAGTGGAGAATGAAGATAGAGCGCGCGCGGATTCAGTCAGGATTCATTTCGTGGCGTCAAAAGCAGATCAGAAGCGAGAGGGATGCACGATCACACGCACCCGCAGCCCGAGGTCGGAGTAATCTGGTAGGGCGCCTTTCGGAGCCTTCGAAGCGATCGTGGAGCTCCTGAACGTACACCCGAGCCTTCCCGGACGTGCCCCTTTGATGACGAGGATGGGTGCATCTGGGTGGAAGGTGGTTACTCGCGTGGAAGCTGTAGTCGCGCTGAGGAGGATGGTTGCTTGTGCAGGGAAGGATCCGGCACAGTACGCATTGCACTCGGGTCGCATTGGTGGCGCCACGCAATTAGCCGCGCAAGGCGTGTCGGACTTGCAGATTCAGCGGGCTGGGCGCTGGAAGTCGCGAGCGTTCATGGTGTACGTAAGGGAAGCGGGAGAAGGAGCAGAAGCGGTTTCCGTGGGACTTACAGGAGGAAGATGAGAGTAAAACAGTACACTCAGCCTGCACAATGGCGTGGTTTTCAGATAGCTTGGAAGAGGCTATTCTTGTACCGGATTGGCTGAGTCGTGAACTCGAGTATCGTATAGGGACATTGTAGGGGCAGGACCCAGAAGAGTGGAGGTACGGTTCGTTTACATGTGATCTATATTGTCTCGGGTTTTCATCTTTTTTCACGTAGAAGATTAGAAAAATAATCCCAGAATTCTTGAGCCTATAACAAAATATAGCGTTCAGAAGGAAATGGTTGTTTGTGGAAGGCGTTTGTTGAATCCGAAAGAAAGCAGGGGACGGGCGATGAGCGTCCCCTGCGTGCAAAGTCTTCAGTCTTCTTGTGCACCCGCGTCTCGGGGAAGAGAACGCTAGTGCAGTCAAACAACTAGTTGAGGAAGCGAGAGGAAGGGGCGTGGAAGTTAGGGCCTTGATCGATTTTCCCACCCGCCCACCCTAGCGCTCAAGAACGGGAGGGAATCAGGTTGCACAAAGTTGATCGGGTCAACGTCGTGTAGTTTTCCACGTAGTAGTGTAATAATAGTGGTTTTCAGATAGCTTGGGAAGAGGCTATTCTCGTACCGGATTGCCTGAGTCGTGAATTCGAGTATCGTATAGGGACATTGTAGGGGCAGGACCCAGAAGAGTGGAGGTACGGTTCGTCTACATGTGATCTATATTGTCTGGGGTTTTCATCATTTTTCACGTAGAAGATTAGAAAAATAATGCCAGAATTCTTGAGCCTACAAGTATAACAAAACCAAATTTATGCCATGGGTGGGTTGGGTGAGTGGGGGACCCCAAAACAATGAAACAGTCGCGGGGTTCGCGTTGTTCTGGGGCCCTACCGGCGAAAAACATCGTCGCCGCTCTGAACCGCTGGAAGCTATCACACAGCACTGCATGTGCGGCGAACCGTAGGGGGCATGCGCATTGCTTGACGGAAAGACGCGGCGCCCATCGCCTCACATGAAGCAACCGGGTACACGGGTAGTCTCCTACTCAGCAAGATGCAAACCGATTGCCATTGACGTTCGACATTATTGGGACCCTAACGGCAAAAATGCAACAGAGAGAGAGAGGTAGACTAAAGGAAGGGAGACTCGAGAGAGAAGGCATGAACTCTAGAGAAGACACCCACTCTCATCCCTCTGGGCCACCGCAGGCTTAAACACGTGTAACGAACGGCGACATCCGATGTGTGATCAGCAACAATAAACACGACAAAAAAAAAAAGTCTAGTCGTCGTTTCCGAACTGCTGTGGAGATACTCCAAGTTGGTGGAGACTTTCTTTTTTTTTTCTGGTATGAAGTGGCAACAAAGAACACGACTATCTGTGTAGACTAGAAGCGCGACGGACGAACTATTATCTCAATGCGCTTGCCGTCGCGATAGATGCGCACCGCTACCGCTATACGAAGGAGCAGACCGTTGTCAAACCTGACTAGGATAACCGTACGACCATTGCAGCACATTCCGAGCATAACAGCAGCAACCGCAGCAGCAGCCGCATGTGTACAATGGTCACTCAAGAACAAACGCAAAAAAAAAAAAAAGATTGTGGCGCGCAGCACGCAGAGGACCCTCTTTCGCTGTTTCAACCGGACGTTCCCATGGCGATACAGGGCAAGGAACAGTAAAGGCCGACTCTTGCCGGCCACAGGAGGCGGAAGCTGCTCAAACTCGGGGACGGCTCATGGTTTGCGATTCCACACCGAACCATACTCGAGGCGCCCCGAGATTTACACTGTAGCTCGAGATCGGCATTTGAGATAGGGTCGGGCAAGGGTTCGGCGACTCGAATAAAAGTTCCACGGATATTGAAAGATGCAGAATTTGTTTTCTGATTTAGGAGATGGCGGTGTTTCTTTGTATTGACCATTTTCCCTTTACCCGTTTATGGGAGATTTTTTCTCGGCCGTTTTTTCTGTTACACGCGATGGCCGTTGTTCAACTTTCGTTCTCGCGCTCCTGCCGCTCGCTCTCCACAGCTCAGTTTCCTTTTCCCGAATCTGGAGCAGTGTCTGTACACGTGCTCTCGGGGCATAGCGTATTCTTCCTCATGCGCTGCCCATCTTCGATGTTTATTCATTATTATTTTGTTTCTTTCTCCCGCCGTTGTTCAAATCGGCTCCTTGCGCGTTATCTCCTTTCTATCCGTCTCGGGGCATTACGTTTCTTTCTCATGCGATACCCATCTCGCTGCATTTAGTTAATTAATAACTTAATTGTTCTTCATTCTCACGCCGGTGTTCAAACCGGTTTTCTCACAAGTTTTTCTCCGCTATCTCAGGCTCAGGGGTGTGCTGCCCATGGCTCTGCTGTTCTCTTTTTTTTTTCTTTCTCGCACCGTTGTTCGACCCGGTTTCTAAAGAGTTTTTTTCAAGCTCCGGGGTGCTTTACCCATCTCTCTAGGGTTTTCTTTCTCGCGCCGTTTTCCCGTCGGTGTCTCAAGCGTTTCTCCGCTATCTCGAGCTTTGCCCATCTCTCCGAGTGCTCTCTTTTCGATCGATCTCTCGAGCATGTCGCCACTATCTCGTGTTCAAATGCAAATCTCCCCGGGAGCTCTCATTCCAGTTCGTGTTTCCTCTCGTGTTTCTCCGCTCTCTCATATCCATGAGTTTTTCATTCCCCGTCTCTCCGGGTGTTCTCATGCGGTTTTGCGGTCACATGTACGCTCACGGACCCACGCGCGCCCACACTTTCAATGATTTTCTTTCGCAGACCGCCTCTCAGTCATTTCTTGCTCACGTTTCTTTCGGAACCATGTCCACGCTCGGCTCTTGCCCTTTCCGCGGCCACGTTTTTCCTTTCAGTTCGCGGCGCTGTGGACAGGTTTGCTCACCAGCGTTAGCGGGCAAACCACCTTCGACGCAGCGTTCAAGCACCAGCGGGTGCTGAAGATCCATGGCAAGGTTCAGGAGCTTGCGCGGATAGCCACAATGGACCCAGCCCTCAGCGTTGAGAGGGCCTTTGTCGATATGCTCATCGTTGGCATAGATGCAGCTATACAGTGTGGCAGCCCGGACGCGGCCGCCGTCTGGGTCCACGACAAGCTCATGTCGCAGACCGAAGAGGGTAGGCAGACTGACAGGAGCAAGGTCGTGAAGGAATGGTCGGCCATCACCAAGTTCTTGGGCGGGGCCAAGCCTGCCCCGGAGGGCTTGGGGCCCGCCTCCTGTGCAACCTATGGCCCTCGCCCCGCATTTTACGGGTTATAGCCCTTACGGTATGCAGCCGCATGGGGGACAGCCCGGCCACTACACCCCCGGATGCGGATCCGGGAGGAGGAACCGGGCCTATGGGGGCCGCGGCGGCCGCGGCAGTGGCCACAAGACCTCCTTGTGCAACACTTGCCGCCGAGCCGGCAAGACCGGGGCCGACATCGAGCATTCGTACCGCGTCTGCCCCATGGTACCACGGTTTCGGGCATGTTAGCAAGAACTGGCCCGACTAGATAGTTTCGCGACTTTAGTGACGCGGTGCGCGTTTTTCTCGTTTGCTAGTTTCCGGTTGTTTACGTCGTTTCCCCTTTCGAAGGGCTCCCCTGTTGTCTAGCGACGCGGGACGGGGTTTTCTCTCGTTTCTGTAAGATTTTTCTGTTCGGTCGGCTTCCTCCCGTGGTTTTCCTTTCGTCGTTTGGCAGAATATCGACCAGTCTCCCAGCCAGGCGGTCCTTCCCCACGGATTTCGTAGACGCTCTCCATGTTCTTTGATCCATTGGTTCAACCCCCATGTTTTTTTATTTCGTCTCGAGGTTCACGGCGGCATTCTCGGCCTTGTCAGACCGCCTTCGTTTTTCCAAGTACTCGCCCCCACCCATGCCTCATGCGTGTCGGGGAAGGCGAAGCCCGGCCATGTGTTTTCAGGTCTGATGGGCGAAGTATGATGCCACAAACTTCACAGTGCCAACGGGTATCCTCTGTAGCGGTTATCCTATATACTCGCATGATCACCAAAACACCTCCCCGGACATTCCTGGTTGCCTCACCCGAAATTACTGGTCGTACATATCGTTTTCGCGCAGTCTCCACCACCTCTGCACCATTCCCTTTCTTGGTTTCGACTTTGGTCGACGGTTGGACGCGCGGATCGATTCATGTAGGTTAAGGTTAGGGTGGGCGGAAAATTTGACCTTCTTGTTTGCTACTTTCCCTACACACATGCAGCCTAGGTTACACGTGCCGCCAAAACACGACGTTAGTCATGGCTACAAGCTCGGTTCCGACACCAGGGATGTTCCTCCGCGCACTTCATGCGTGTTACAGGTCGGACCGGGAGCAAACTTAATCCTCGCCGAGAGAGCCGCACGTACCGCGCACATTCGCACACGGTCAGTGCGCGGGGATCTACTCAGCGCGTCAGCGCAACAGTCAACCGTCGACCTCTCTGACATCGGACAACTTCAAGAATCTCACTACCTACCCGACCAAGCTCGGATGTGGCTGACGGACGATTTCGTTCCAGCTCACCTGCAGACCTCGTTCGAGTTCTGGCGAAACGAAATTTTGCAAGACACCCGTGTTGGGGATCGCAACGCCCTATTGGGGTGGGTAGAAAGAGTCAACGTTCACGACTTCGTAGAGAACAAGGCGACAGGCATTTTTCAAGGTGGATCGTACAACGGCGCTGACCTTACCTCGGTACACCTGCCGAACAACGTTCCCGACGAACACGTACCATGGGTCACGAGTGAAATAGCCAAGCTCGCGGCGGCTGGCTGGGTTACAAGGTGGTAAGATGTCGCCGACGTTAGCGTGCACACCAAACCGCAGATGGTGCTTCCGTTGGGTGTCGAACCCAAGAAGCCCCGGTTGATATGGAACGCGAGATGGTTCAATCTCATGCGCCATCATCGCCCTTTCAGCATGGATGGCGTAGGCAAAGTGGCTCAGTGCGTTTTGGCAGGAGCTCATCAAGTCAGTATTGACCATAAAACTGGATACCACCACGTTGCCCTAGACAAAGGTTCCTGGCAATACTCTGGTTTCGAAAGGGAAGGTGAGGTATTCGTGTTTACAGTGCTCGTGTTCGGGTGGTGTTCAGCCCCGTTCATACACGCTTCCCATTCCGAAGCAGTAGCTCGATACTTGAGAGCACGAGACATCCCCGTGCTTACATGGATCGATGATTTCTATCTGAAAAATGTTCGGTCGGCTAGCAGACTTAGCCATGACTAGCAGCGGAAAGCGGCTCAGACGACCGCGTATGTCTTTCGAAGTTTTCTGCAGAGCGGGGTACTTCATTTCGTTGAAGAAGTGTGAGCTCATCCCTACGACGCGCCTAGTTTTGCTTGGGACTATCTGTGATTCCGATCAGCAGTGTTTCGAGGTCCCGGAGGACAAACTCTCCAAGCTCGAGACGATTCTCGTCGACGCTATTATGTCTGAGTTCATATCCTTTCAGATGTTAGAGAAGCTCGCAGGCAAATGCACTAGTCTCTTGGTGGTGGTTCCGGTGGCGGCTCTTTACACGCACCATATATATAGGAGCATAGCAGCTTTTCAGAGACGCGGCGGTCGCACGCCCAGCATGGAGATAGAGATCCTGGCGAACAGCGGTCTTGTATTCGAGCTGCCACGTTGGCGAGAGGTTCGTAAGCGTTTTAACGGGGCATCGTGGTATCGTGCTGAACATAGGCAATTAGCTCTTACCGGAGCATCTGATGCTTCCTCCGGCGGGTGGGGGGGGCTCATTCGGAGTCCAGGCCAACCCGTTTTCAAAGCTGGCGGAGATTTCCCGCCACAGGTCGTGCAGCAGCATATCAGTGTGCAGGAAGGGTATGCTCTTCACTCGACTCTGCACCTGTTTTCAGATAGCCAGCCTTCTCAGCTGGCCGGGTCCACGCTCGTTTCCAGTGTAGACAGCAAGGTCTTCAACGACGCATTAAACGACGCATTTAAGAGGGGGCGAGCCTCCAACACTTTCATGCATGAGGTTATTAGAGATCTGTTATGGTTGCAAGCAAGTGCGACGCGATTTCACGCTAAAGTTGAAGTGGGTGAGCTCCGAGGCTAGTGCTGAGGCCGACGGCATTTCTAGACCAGGGTCGGACGATTTTGTGATATTAGACGAACAGATGTTCGGCGAACTGTGCACGTGGGCCGGAGAGCATGTTACCATAGATTTAATCGCCACACCTGCCTCGGTTCACAAGAGATGGGTGGCTGGGCGCTGCACTAGCGAGGACTTGCCATTTTATTCTAGATATCATTCAGGGATGTGCCGGGGTTGACGTGCTCACACACACAATGTTCGGTTCATGCCTGGTTCAAAGACCGAGGAGTGTTTCGGCTTCTGTTTTCCCCCAACCAGTATGGTCGGCGTGTTTCTTCAACACTTAGAGGAGTGTCAAGCAGTACTGGTTTCCGAGGATAGCAAGCGCGACTACGCGGTCGCGAACGTTGTCAACTAGCAGCGGGGGTGAGTCACACCCTTTTTCCGGGTACATCACCAGAAAGGGTCCGAGCGTTTTCATTTCAAACGGTCGAGAATGCTAGCAGTAGTAGTGGATTTCACGCGACATTAAAAGTAATAGACTACTTATTCCGTTTCCCTTCCCAACATGTCGTGTTCATGTTCGGTGGTTGTGGGACAACACATTTTGCCAGGCTCTCCAGACTGTGTTCACAGGTCTTGGCCTCGTCGTGAGCGTCTTAGGGGCGATTCGCAAGCGAGGTCGTGTCGAACAGGCGAAGCTTTCTCCTTCCTCGCTCGTAAAAGTGTCGGCGTCAAGGGCACGGATTCTATGCCCGAAGTGCCACAGTGAGAACGATGATTCGTTTTGGTTATGTCAATGGGTCGGATACTCGTTGGCTCAACGCCAAACTCAGACGACACCTATTCTTCAAGTAGACGAAGAGGCTATTTCGAAGCGATACCAACAATTTCAGACCGCATGGGCGGAAAACGCACCTGCGCGCACCCGGTCGGCCACATGGGCTTTGTTCAGCAATTTCCTAGCATCTCGAAGAAACGGATCTGTTTGCATTGAAAATGCACGACCGAAAGATGTGGTAGAGTTTCTGTGCTGGTTAGACTCCTGCGGTACGATAAGACGTACGGTTGTGCATGCTCGACACTGCGAAGCGGTGGGCACAAAAGACTTCACGGCCTGTTGAACGGACAAAAGATACTGTAACCTTAGATATGCATTTGACTCACTCCGAACAAAGCATGTCTCCAAGTAACCCATGGTGTTCGAGAAGGAAGTGGGGTTGATGACGCCGTGTAGTATGACCATGCGGGTCGGTAACCCGGTGAAGAGCGAACTAGTTGCTCAATATATGGCGTTCACCACGAGTGAGCAAAAGCAGGCGGGAGTATTGGTGCAGCAAGCACCGGTGATTCTTCGAAGCCATCTGGAAAAGGTCATTCTTCCAATGCAGATCAGGCTTCAGTACGCCTCGTCGGACGTCGAACGGGTCACGTTAGCTAGGGACATTGTGTTCTTTTCGGTAGCTTTTAGCACGACCAAGCGAGGGGTGGAGCTTACCAATATCCTCATTCAGCGCATTTTGCGGCTTCCATATCGGAGCGGTCTCATGTGCAACTTTCAATCGGGGAAGACCCAGCGACATGGAACAGATCATATCCTAACCGTACCGTATGACGAGGAATACGTGGCGATCTGCCCAGTTCGAGCCGTAGAGCGGTTGGTCGCAGTGGGAAAACTGGTCGGATGAGGCACAACATCAGGGTACCTTTTTCCGGACATTTCGGAGTCTCGGCAAGGTCGAGCGCAGAGAGGCAGAGTGCCGGTGACTACTAGCAAGATGTCTGAAGCGCTGAGACGATACATTACGGAGGTAGGGGAGACCCAATGGTTTTCCTTACACTCCTTTACGTCGGGAGGGGCGGTTTGCAGAGCCCTCACGGGGGACGCTCCGTCGACTATCATGCAGAAGGCGTATTGGAAAGACCCGAAGACGGCGTGGCGATATATGAGGCTCATGGAGGTGGTAGCTCCAGGATCGGAGGGTACAGCTATGGTACAGCTATGGTCGAAGGGGTTTCAGAGGACCATTATAGCCAGCTGAATTGAGTTCGGTTTGAGTAAGCAGAGCCCGTCGTTGGCAGCGTTCAGCAATAAGCCTCTGCTATAGATGGTCTCATTTTTTAATAGTTCATGTGCCGTATTTCATCCAAGATCTCAATACCTCCACATTCATCGGTTAGTTAGTGAAGTATGGGATGAGAAAACTCATCTCGATTGAGTGCGTTTCCTAAGTAAGGGAGAAGTGGACACACCGACCGCGGGAGGTGATGCCACTGTTCGCATCCCATACCATCTGAGGAGAAGAACTGACTCGAAAATACATTCGTCGCCGATGGAAATAAATTAATTTAGATGTTTGTTTCAGAAAACGTTTCTCCTCGCCATCATGATACATATACCTGGCATATACTCACAGGATGGTCGTCGTGACGTGATACATTTCTTACTGAAATAAGCAAACATATTTTGAGATAAGAAAGTTTCCTGGAAACTTTCTGCAGGCGAATATTTTCCGATTGAAGGCCCGCAGACTGGGGCGAATGTGATTGGCCGGGGAGGACAGTGTCCTGACAGTCCCCCTCATTCCGTGGGTGCCTGCTGCGTTGCTGCGGGAACAGCTGGCTCCTGACAGAGCGCTCTGCAGCGCTCCCACTGTTGAGTGTGTGGGCGAAGCTACCATGTCCCGTCTACGTATTCGCGAACGAATCGCGCGCAAAAAGCGTGCTTCGGTCATGCTTCGATGCCGTAATCTATTCGAAGCCTACACCGATGTATGGTTCGTGTACAACATCGCTTTCATCTACGCGATGGCCTGTCTGGAACTCGACGACACGCCCACGAGTATCGCACGTAGGGACGTGACAGCATTCTTTAGCCCACAGGACTGCGTCACCTTTCTACGTTTCACGCAATCGCAAGTGAGTGCATGTGGCAGCTAAATATATCGTTGCTGTAGCTCGGAGATGTGTACTCCGGCTATCAGCAACAGCAGTGTCAGCATCGTACAACAGCAGCAGCAGCATGTCAGCACCCCGTGGGTCGCGGGGGGTTAGCCGTCCTGGGTGCGTCAAACCTGTGCTATGTTAGACCCACAAGCCAACGGAGAGGTGTGTACTGGAGTAACAAGCAACACATCGTTCTTTGGTTTCCTGTGTGGTGTTGACGTGATGCAGGTGATGCTGATGCTGGATCTGCTGTTGATCCCCGTGTTCATCCGAACTGACTGTGGGTTCGTGGTAAGCGGACGGGAGGCTCTGTGCGTGCTCCTGTATCGGCTCGCTTTCCCGTGCCGCCTGAAGGACGTGCGCTTGGTTTTCGGGATGAGCGAATCGTGTATCTGCGAAGCCTTCAACTGGATGTTGCATTTTCTAGACTTCAGGTGGGGGTATCTGCTGTCCCTCGACGTGGCACACCTGCAGCCGCACCTGATCGAGTTCGCGGAAGCAATCTTCAACTCCGGCTGTCCTCTCACGCACTGTTGGGGATTTATCGATGGCACCGTGCGCGGCATTGCAAGGTGAAGTCCGACTAAACGGATTCTGGCGTTTTGGTACATACACCACAGACAGTAGCGTGATTCCCCCTTGCCCGTGGATTGCTTTATCCACCGCGTATCCAAAGCAGCATGAGCAGGCCATCTTGTACCTTCGTCGAGTTTTGCGACGCACTCACTAGACCATTTGTTGATTTGTGTGGAACTGTGGTGTGGTTGCGCGTGCACATGATTGATTGCAATTTACCACGAGGTTGCAACACGCGATGAAGTTTTAGCAGAACGATTAAATACAGCAGCACTGTTGGGTGTATTTCTTGGCCTGTGTTGGTTGGTGGCCCATCCTTCCGTACGCCCAAAACTGATTCGCAGGCCGAAGTACTGGCAGCGCCTGTTCTACAATGGGCACAAGAGGAAGCACGCCATGAAGTTCCAAGGGGTAATTACACCAGACGGGCTATTTTGTGGATATGTGGGGCCCGGTGCCGGGCACACGTCATGACAGCTTTATTCTAGCGCAGTCTGGGTTGATGGAGAAGTTGTCGATGCGAAACAGCCCTACAGGCCATCCGTACTGTTTGTACGGAGATCCGGCGTATGGACTGAGCAACCACCTTGTCTGTGCTTTTAGCGCATCTAGTGTCTGCCCTCTCACGCCAGAGATGGCCGAGTTCAACAAGCCTATAAGCCATTGCCGCGTAACGGTGGAGTGGGGATTCAAAGAGATGACCGGCAAGTGGGCCTTTGTGAACATGAAGCCGCAGCAGAAATTCTTGCTGAGCCCTGTCGCCAAGCATTACCAGGTAGCCACTCTGCTTTCCAACTGGCGCTCATGCATGAACGGGGGCAACGAGATTTCGCAATACTTTGGCGTAGTGCCACCCACTTTCGAGAGTTACGTAGCGGTGTAAGTGCAAGATGCACCCACGTGTGTGAGCATTTTATCCATCTTCGGTGTTCCAGGCGTAAACCAACACAAACAGCCGTTTGCTGGCGTGAGAAAGTCGCGCGCGATAGACTTTTTCCAATTTTATGTGCTACGAGTGATCAGAGACAAGATTATTATCCCTCCTTGGTCGTGTATGTGGGCAAACGCGGGCGGATGCAGAGGACGAGCACGGACGGTGTATGTGTATCGTGCGGGTGTAAGCATTGCGTAACAACCGGCACCCGCGTTTATTGGGCACCGTTAGTTTGGGGGGTTTAACAATCAACTTTCTTGGATTTAAATTGTTCGGTGTGAAGACGTCGTCTCCTCCTTGCTGGTTATTAATTATGTGGGCAAACGCGGGCGGGTGCATAGGGGAAGTACGGAATGTATCGTGCGGGTGAAGCACTGCGCAAAAGACAGACGCCACGTTTTGTTGAATGCCAGTTTCATTTTTTAAATGTTCCTCCTGAAAAAACTCTTGCCCGAACAGGCAACCCCCCCCCCCGAAAAATACGCGCGAGGCGCAACGGATGCCACGTTGTTTCTTGGAAGAGCCGGCTGTTGAAAAAAAACACACACACATGCAACGCATGCCCTAGCAACTGCAGCAGCAGCAAGGGCGAAAACCCATTCCCAATTTTCCCTACCCCGAACAGGGAAGCCCCCCCGAAAAAAACGCGCAAGGCGCAACGGATGCCACGATATTTTTTTGAAGAGCCTGCTGTTGAAAAAAACACATGCAACGCATGCCCTAGCAACTGCAGCAACACAACCCCAACCTGGCTAGTTGTTGTTCCCCTTCGCCTTCGCCAGGTCCACCTGCAGTTGCATCATCTTGATTTGGTGATCGCGATCTGCCTTTTGATCTGCCCGTGCAGCCGCCCTCTCCTCTTCACGCTCTTGTCTGTCGTGTTTCCTTTCATCCTCCCGCATGGCCCTCTCGTGGGCCATCATGTCCACGAGCTCTTGCCTCCTCCCTAGTTCTCGTTTATTTTCCGCCGCCCGCCTCCTCTCGTCCTCTTCATGTTTCTGATCGGCGAGTTTCTGAGCTTGAGCCACCTGTCGCTCCATGAAGCTGGGACACGTGGCACAATCGCGCAAGAGAGGCACCAGGGTAGGGTAAGTTCTGGCACCTCCCTGATGGAGTAGCCAACAATAATACTTCTCTGGTATAGGTTACGTCCACCAAAATAATCTGACGATAATGCACGGCGTCTACCGCACGAAGGAGTTGCCAGAACCAAGACATGGACAGAGTCGACGAACAGCCTTACCTATCTAGCCCCTCCTCGGCGAGCTTATTGGTCTTGGCACGGGTCTTCCTTCCACGGTTTCCCGAAGCCCTACTCGCCGCCCGTGAAGGGTCCATGCCTGACATGGCGCGCGCACCCCTAGCTGCTGTAGAACCGGAGATGGATGTCTGACCGGCGGCGGACAGCCCGGAGTTCGTCACGCCGGCGCCGAGCACCAACAACCTCGCCACCCGCTTCGTAACCTGAACCTTGCCCGGCGTCACACGTTCTACGGGCCTTCCGCAGTGAAACCAATTCGAATCCGGCAGGCTGCGGAAGCCCCTCTTTCCCACGCCGTAAAGATCGAGCAGATCAAACATGACCGACTCGTTGACACCGTCAACTCCGGGCAGCTGCGCATCCTCGTCATCACCTAGCTCATCAACGTAATCCTCGACGCTGTGTCCGTCGCGCTGTAGAGTAGGCCGTTTGTCGAGTAAAACCGTCATCATCGCCACGGTCCTTTCCGTCTGAACTTCGTCAGCCGTGAAGCCCGCCTTGAGGAAGTAGTCCGCCTCCTCCGTGGTGACACCGGCACTTTGCGCAAGCGTCGGAATGCTCAGCGACCCCATGTGCGTCACCAATCCACCAAGCGGCGGAACCTTCCTCGATGACCCGCTCCCCGCGGGCGATGAGTCGTCGTCTATCCCACCCGTACTCATGGTCGGGCTCGATCGACCGCTGTTTTGGCCACCCGCCGAAGCCTCCGACGCGGGCCTCGCCCCCCCGATGCTGCTGACCGGACTCACCCGACCGCTGGCACGGCCACCGGCCGCTGCACCGGAGCGGGAACCCCACGCGATGTTGTCGGCGGCGACAGCTTCTTGGACTGATGTAGCCTTCGCGCCCGGCCCGCAACGGGCGTTGCCCTGGTTGATGGCCCACGTCCCCATCGCGGAGTGCGAGGCCGCCTCGTCGGCTTTCTTTTGCTTGGTCTCCTCCAAGTCCAGCCTCGCGGCAGTCCACGCGTCTTACTTTAGAGGTCGGCGTGGGTAGTTCCCAGGTCGCGGTGCTCGTCGGTCTTGTTGAGGATCTCGTTGATGGTCTGGTCCCACAGGCGGCGGGCGCACTGGTAGTACAGCGGCGGGGAGTCTCAATACTTGATGATCAGGTCGTCCTCGATGATCTCGCCCGTGCACCCGTCGGCCAGGTATTCCTCGTTAGTCGCTGCGTCGGGACACCTTTGCAGTGGATATCGGATGAGTGACAGGGAAAAATATAAGGAAAAAAATTCACATGGTTTTACCATTATGAAAAAATGATATTTTTATTCATGACGTCGACGGTTGAACTCGGTGCACTGACAGGGGAAAATATAAGGAACATGTGTCACATGGTCTCCCCATACTAAAAAATGTACATTTTTTATGACGTCGGCCGGTGAACACGGTGTACTTTTGTGACATATGGATGGGTAACTAATTTACAGCAACAGTCGGATGCATCCGCGCACCCATATCTAGGTAACTACGCACCCACACGACTCGTCACTACACAATCACGTTCCGATGTAAACGGGTGTACACATGATTTACCCCGATAATGCTGGCGGGGGCGACGGTGACGTGCATGAACTTCTTGCCGTCCGAAGACTTGGCACCAGCGCAAAGACGCCACACCGCGTGGATAATATTCCACTCTGACAATAACAGCAAGCAAAAAGGGCATTGTTGTGGAGAGATTTAGCGGTAGCGGTTGCGATGCAGTTTCATGCCAGGCCTTCATGCAACACCTGAACAACATTCAGGCACACATCAGGCGGAAACTACTTGATACGATCAAAGAGAGAACTTTCTTTTACCTTTGTAGCCGCGGCTGTTGACCTGGTCGGTTGGGATCCCGAGCGAAGGAGTACCTCCCATCCGGGCGAGGCAGAGCTGGCACGGCTTGTGGTACGTTGTCGACGGGGTGAGGATGGTGCAGGATACGCTGCAACTATCCGCGTCGCGGTTGTTGGTACGGTCGCAAGGGGCAAACTTGCCTTTACCGTCGCGCTTGTTTATGAGCTTGAGGTGACCGCCGTCGCAGTCGGGCCCGGGGCAAGGCCAGTTGGGGTCGCCCTGTTGTACAGGGCGGCGGTACACTCCACTACGACTCTCTAACTGGGTGGGACTTACGCTTTGCTGGGGAGCTACGGGAGAGGGCGTTCATGTTGTGTTGCAGCTGAAGGTCGACGCGGGAATGAGAGGAGAGGATGTCGAAGAAAGTGAGAGTGACCGGGATGTGCACTTTTCATTCACTCTGCATTGACTAACTTCTGACTAACATCCAGCAGATATTCTAACTTCTGACACACCTCCAGCAGTTATCCCATGAAATGTGCACTCTTTCATTTCTGCATAGATTATCTTCTGACTAAACTTCCAACAATTATTCTAACTTCCGACTATTGTAACTAACTTCCACCAATCATTCCATGAAACGGTGTGATATCACGAAAAGTTGATATCTGTATATATACATACGATGTAGCGCAGTCTACAGCGGCACCTTCAATACAACAACAGCAGTACAACAATAACAGCAGTGTTCACATCAGTATTACAGAAGACATATGCCTACATCCTTGCAGCACTTGCAGCAATTGATGATGCCGTGAGATTTGCGTGCATGTTCAAGGTCAAAACAGAGCAAGTTAAGCCTAAAGTTGGTTGTGGCGTACCACAACAACAACAACGATCAATCTACATTTGTCAAACCTTCCTTGCTACATACAGCTGCAGAATATTAGGAACAATAAAAACTTTATTTTGTTTTCTTTCGAATTGCTTCATTATTTCTTCGGTTTCTAGGCTACGTGTTGGGGAGAGAGACGCACGAAACGCTCATCGTCTCTCCGGCCGCGTTAGCTGCAAAGGCCGGCGTCAACTCTTACAAATCCATCTCTCTCCCCACAAATACTAGCCGGGGGACTACGACTGCAAACGCAGGAGTCCCAAAACTGACCAAGTCCTCAAATGGTACACACCATTCTACAACACCTGACTAGATACCGAATATTCCCGAACTTATGCCCCCACCTTCGAAAGAAAAGGGATGGGAGGGCGGGATTTTCTAAACTCCCGCCGCTACTGCGTTTAGGCGGCTGCTGCTGTTCCTTCCGTTGCTTCACGCGCTCTGTAGCTGTCACACGTTACCCGACTTTGCTACAGCCCCTGCGTGGACTCGATCACGGGAATGACACCCCCAACTATAGACTAATAATTCCAAACACCGTGACCCTGGGTTTCCGGTAGAAAATGAAGCCAAATTCTAATTTCGACTGTTACAAAATAAACACCAGTTTATTCTATCTGCTTCGACGAACAAACCTTCCTTTTATTTTGTTTTCTTTCGAATTGCTTCATTATTTCTTCGGTTTCTAGGCTACGTGTGGGGGAGAGAGACGCACGAAACGCTCATCGTCTCTCCGGCCGCGTTAGCTGCAAAGGCCGGCGTCAACTCTTACAAATCCATCTCTCTCCCCACAAATACTAGCCGGGGGACTACGACTGCAAACGCAGGAGTCCCAAAACTGACCAAGTCCTCAAATGGTACACACCATTCTACAACACCCACATCGAGGTCAGTTTCTGGACGACTACCGAATAAGTCAACTATCCGTTCCCCCAGACGGTCCCCTCCCCCGGCTGTCTCGATACGATCCTACTGCCGTCTGTAAGTTTCCGTGACACTCACCGCGAATCCTCTACATTGTTTCGCGCGTACGGCTTGTATGCATCCGACCTCCACTTCCCTTCTCTCTGAATCACTCGTTCTGCGATGTCTCCGCCCGATGCAAGAGCCGTCGCGCCTCCAATTCGCAACGAGTGCAACGCGTACTCCTGGGGGTTACGCCCCGACCTCGCTACCACTTCTCTGAGTGCACGGAGGGCAGCAGTATACCTCACTACTCTCACTGCTCTTCCACTACGGTACGAAGCCAACGGTGCGGAGTCAGGGAACGTCGCATGACACGATAACAGCTCCACCACAAGAGCCACCGCGCCACCGCGTGCTCTCACACCTGACTGCGGTCCGGTGACTTCGTCTCGCGTACGAACCCGTATGTTTCCTTTCTGCTCTTGATCGGCCTTGTGCCCTCTAAACCTCATTTCGACACGGTCTGCTCTACGATAGTGACTAAAGACTAATTGCGTCTCGCCAGCAAACAATGCTACGTCCGCCCTCGTAAGACAGTGTGCCTCATGCACCCTGCCCGCATCATTCGCGAACACCTCATCAGACCGTGTGATAAAGAGATAGGACAAGCACAGACACAGCCACATCACTCTGCCCCCTTCCCCCCAGTTCTGGCTTGCGCTTTCCCCGTCCAGCAGCATACGCCAAGACACAGGCAGGCGCACACGGCGTACCGTCCCCACAGCCACGTGGTTCCTCGCAATCCCCCTTAGCGCACATTTCAACATCGGAGACGACAAGTCTAGCTCGACAGAAGCTTCCAGCCTATGAAAATGTTGTACAGCCGTGAGTTTTCCGGATATTGTACTCGCTAGATTACCCTCAGACTCGAAACACCAGGCTACGAAGTCTATCAACTCCCACACATGAAGGTCCCCGGCACGTTGCCCTAGGAACTTGGGCTTCTCCGTCAGCCTGCGAAACGTGCACCAAGAGTTGAAGCCTGACGTGTAAGTCCTTCTAGACGAAGACGCAACTGAGTGCTCGACGAGCTGCATGCCAAGACGTCGGTAACAAAGTCCCGTCCTGCCTGTCCCAGGTCCTGAACCTGCTGATAGCCCTGGAGCCAACCTCGTGTAGACCGGCGTGCTGCCGTTCGATTTAGCCGCAGGTGCGCTGCCATCCGAGGTAGGCCCCCCCGCTACGCGGGAGAGCCCGCACCCCTATTTGTCTTTCCCGTGGGTGAAGAAGCCAGCGGCCTTGGGTCTCGCGCCGCCCTCGCCAGCGGCGCGCGCCTCTCCTCCGCGCCCTCCCCCGTTGCCGTGGCCAACGCCGCGCGCGCCGGTTGCCGGAGTTTCGGACGCTCCGCGCCTAGCGTGGGAAGGGTTCTGGGCGTGGATGTGTGGGCAGTTACGATCATGGCAACCGGACGACGAGTTGAAGGCGAAGCAGTAACCACGAGCGTGTCGAGCGATGCCGCCACTTTCTCTGTCACCAGGACGCCTTTGCGAAGCAAGGATTGCCACTCCATCTGCGACAGTTTTGAAACTGCCGGGGGCCGCCCCAGGATGAGCCACGCTTTTACCCGGCGGAGGTCCCCCCACATCCGCGCTCTATCCTTTGCCGTAGCCTTAGCCGCCTCGGCGCTGGGTGTAGCGGGGGCCCGAGAGGCCGATGGTGGGGCGGTTGTGCCCACAAGTTGCACCCCCCCCCGGAAGGCCAGGTCCTGCTGCTTGGGTGGCGATCATGTCGTCGATCGTTGCTTGAAGCTGCTGGCGATCACCGGCAGCCTCATCGCGCTTCCGCTGCAGCTCCTCCCTCAGGCCGTCCACCAGCCCGCGGAGAGAAGCGAGCTCAGTCTCATCAGCGGGGGGGTCGCCGCGGGTGCCTGTCCCTGGCGCTCGCGAGGAGGATACCGCTCGACGCCTCGCGGGAGTACGTGATCCGCTGCGCGTCGAGGGGCGAGCCGTCGAGCTCGCCACCGATCGCGCGGTAGACCTCTCGTGCGTGGTGTCGAAGGTGTCGCCGCCCGACCTCGCCCTGCTTGCCCAGCCGCTGCCCTGCCGCTCCGCGTGGAGGCCCGTGTCGGCATCTGGTCGCGGTTGGAGTCGTATAAGCAGCGGACCGGCGGCAGGCGGCGGGCGAGCGTCAGGGCGGCGTTGCGGGAACACTTCTTTTCCTCTTCATCGTGGGCGTAGTCGATCGCGCGCCTGGATCTGCAGTTAGAATGGTCTACAAATCCTATCTTCGGGCGAAACTATCTGACGTGGGTTTTCGTCGGGCCCAGAACGACGCGTTGTTATATCGCGAGCTCGCGTTAGTTCATTCTCGACGCCTGTGGATTGAATGGAGTGATTATTGCTGCTGACGCTACGGTCACCGGACGTCGACCAATCCCGAATATTTCTCTCTTTGGAACACTAGCGATGGTTTCTCTTTTTTTTTTTTTTTATATATATATTTTCTTGGATTCGGTGAACCCCGGTTCGCCATCCGCACGGGTGCTTCCACTCATTGGCGCGTCCCGTGCTGATACGTGTTTTTTTTTTTTTTTCGATGCGTTGGATACGCGTGAACTCCACTTGCCAACAGCGCGGGTGCTTCCACTCATTGGCGCGTCCCTCGCTGAAACTGACAACACATATGCAGCACGGGTGCTTCCACTCATTGGCGCGACCCGCACTGATGATACTTGTACGCAGCGCGGGTGCTTCCACTCATTGGCGCGTCCCTTGCTGAAACTGACAACACATATGAGCACGGGTGCTTCCACTCATTGGCGCGTCCCGTACTGATACGTGTATGACTTCGTTTTCGATGCGTGGAGATCGGTTAATTCTACTCGCCCAACAGCACGGGTGCGCCCACTCATTGGCGCGTCCCGTATCTGATACGTGTACGGCGTTTTTGTTCTTTCTTTCTGAGATCGGTTAACTCTACTCGCCAACAGCACTCATTGGCGCGTCCCTTGATGAAACTGACAACACATATGCAGCACGGGTGCTTCCACTCATTGGCGCGTCCCGTACTGATACGTGTACGACTTCGTTTTCGATGCGTTGAATTCGGTTAACTCTACTCGCCAAGCAGCACGGGTGCGTCCACTCATTGGCGCGTCCCGTGCTAATACGTGTACGGCGTTTTGTTCTTTCTTTTTGAGATCGGTTAACTCTACTCGCCAACAGCACGAGTGCTTCCACTCGTTGGCGCGTCCCGTGCTGAGGCTGACAACACATATACAGCACGGGTGCTTCCACTCATTGGCGCGTCCCGTACTGATGCATGATTTGTGGTATTTCCTACCGCTGCGTTGAATTCGGTTAACTCTACTCGCCAACAGCGCGGGTGCTTCCACTCATTGGTGCGTCCCGTGCTGATACGTGTACGGCGTTTTGTTCTTTCTTTTTGAGATCGGTTAACTCTACTCGCCAACAGCACGAGTGCTTCCACTCGTTGGCGCGTCCCGTGCTGAGGCTGACAACACATATGCAGCACGGGTGCTTCCACTCATTGGCGCGTCCCGTACTGATGCATGATTTGTGGTATTTTCCTACCGCTGCGTTGAATTCGGTTAACTCTACTCGCCAACAGCGCGGGTGCTTCCACTCATTGGCGCGTCCCGTGCTGATACATGTACGGCGTTTTGTTCTTTCTTTTTGAGATCGGTTAACTCTACTCACCAACCGCACGAGTGCTTCCACTCATTGGCGCGTCCCGTGCTGAGGCTGACATCACATATGCAGCACGGGTGCTTCCACTCATTGGCGCGTCCCGTACTGATGCATGATTTGTGGTATTTTTCTACCGCTGCGTTGAATTCGGTTAACTCTACTCGCCAACAGCGCGGGTGCTTCCACTCATTGGCGCATCCCGTGCTGATACATGTATGACTTCGTGTTTCGTTGCGTTGAGATCGGTTAACTTCCACTCGCCAACAGCACGGACGAGTGCTTCCACTATTGGCGCGTCCCGTGCTGGTGCGTGTCCTTGTTTTTTTTATTTTCATTGAGATCACTTCCGCATAGACAATCCTACGGCAGGTTGACGAGTTTTTGGCATGCATCAATTGCTGTCCGGGCGTTTTTGGTCGCTTAATCGTCGATGGACGTGACGTATTCTTATAGAAGGTTTGTGTCACGGCGGCAATAAATTTGACGTGATGCCCCTCGAGACCGTGATGCCCTCACATGGACCGCTACCTGACGTTCCTCGCGAGTTCGAACCTCGCGTGTCACATCCACCTCCCCCCCCCCTATTTTTTTCTCATCTTCTTTTTTCCTTATGCATACAGCACGTAGTTCGCTGTCTCGTTTTTTTTTTCTCGTCTTCATTGTTTTTCAGTCTTTTTCTTTGAGTCTTTCTCTCGCATGCATGTGTTTTTGCTTTTATCCGTTCCCGTGAATGCTGTTGAATGCACTTTCCGATTACGTATGCGGCCGCTTTGTATGCCATGGGACTTGTCGATACCATCAGTGGGGACTTGTCAATACCATCCGTGGAGACGATTGCTTACGTGAGTGGGCATATTATCGTCGATTCCTTCAGCTATATGCCCCTCTGTGCGCGGCACAGACAAGATTGTACCGGCAAGTAGTCCCTAGTAAGCCGGGGGAAACAGAAAACAAGGCACCTGCCTCATGTGCATAATCGTGACAGCATCATGCCCTACTGCCGCGGGTCGATTGGTTATGTCCGATGCCGCAGGGTTCCTCCACCCCGTGCAGTACAATGGCTGCTATCAACCGCGACAAGTCAGCGTGCGACCATACAACAGGCCCCGCTCTTTCTTTTTGCCGTTGATTTTTTTCTTCAGAGAGAGTACGTCTGGTTGGGACGAACCGCATTTTTTTTCTTCAGCGAGAGTACGTCTCGGTTGGGATGAACCGCATCCCATGTTTGGGAAGGGACCTATCTGAGCGGCGCGGCGAGCGAGACTGCGTTGGCTTGCCGCCGCTTATCTTACTGCACCCTCCCCCCTCGTGCTAAATGCACGCAGCGGTGAGGTCACAAGAGTAGCGGGACGCGAATAGGAACACGGCCGACACGATGGATGTTGGACACGAGTACACACCTTTATATGGAGAGTCGCGTGCTGGTCACTTCCCCAATGCTTGCGCCGTGTCCCGTCCCGCCCTTTTCTAAACTGCCGCCGCTACTGCGTTAGGCGGCTGCTGCTGTCCTTCCGTTGCTTCACGCGCTCTGTAGCTGTCACACGTTACCCGACTTTGCTACAGCCCCTGCGTGGACTCGATCACGGAATGACACCCCCAACTATAGACTAATAATTCCAAACACCGTGACCCTGGGTTTCCGGTAGAAAATGAAGCCAAATTCTAATTCGACTGTTACAAAATAAACACCAGTTTATTCTATCTGCTTCGACGAACAAACCTTCCTACACACAGAAAGATGCAGAATATGTGCAACTTGGAGGGTGTGTGTGGCATATACATACGTAGTACGTACGTAACCATCCGTGCGGTGACAATACACCATGCACATACTCCAGTTCGCGTTGCTTCCGCTAGAGAAGAAGGCGACAGGATGCATACATGCTACCTACAACGCATACCATATAGTGCGGACAGTTTTTCGATATCTATCTACAGATGAGACCATGCGGCAAAAAAAAGTCTGTGCTAGGTACTGCTTGTATGCTTGTACTTCAAGTATGTGTCATGATTTATGAGTTGACGTTCTCCGAAATCTCATCCAATGAGCTGCGTGATTCTTTAGAGATCACAGCAGTCCCTTGATGTCCCCTGCGTAGACGCGCCCGGATGCACGATATTTAGCCGTACTTTACGGTGCTGTAACTCGGCTCGCCCTCGGAGTCTAGAGCTCGCGACAGAGGGGCGCTATGGTCCCGAGAGGGGCACGCCCACGACGGCGAAGACGGCCGAAAAATTTGTTTGAACCCCATTTAAAAACAATTAAAACCGATTTACCGCACCGCAACGTCTAGCTCAATGACTGAAATAGTGGTTGCGTGCATTCACCGTACTCTACTCTCGCATTTGGAGTTTCGAGCTCGCGACAGGGGCGATGCGATCCAGAGACTGGCCCGCTGCAGCGGGCAACAACCGGCGAAAACAAAAGTATCAAGGCGACCGCGAACTGATGCACCGCAAAAAAACGTCTTGCTTTTGGAGTGCAACAATGGTTGAACTCTTGCGTCTCAGGCCTCCGACATGATTGTAGTTAAGTCTATGCAACCACACGCCGCAAAAAAAAAAAAAGTTGAGCGGGATACCATAGGAAATAGAACACCGCCTTCTCTGTTGTTGCAGGCAGGTTTGCTTCCACAACCCGGAACCCAACCCACTCTTGTATTTCGGCCTACAAGACTCCAATGGGCACAAGCACCGGTAGGAGAGTGCGTGGCAGATGCCGTGGCAGCACAACTCCACTCTCCTACGACATCTATGTACAGTAGTACTGCTGTCGTTGTAGCACCATGTGGAAGATCTCCGAGGGGTCCTCCTACGCGGTAACGACAACATGGCGAGAGCTTTACGTGTACCTGTCGTCGACACATGCATGCGGGAGCCGCGCGACACATGTAAGTAACGGATGTTTGCATCGCATTGTGCTATGGTTTGCCGTGACAGGAAGTATCCCATCCAGTCAGGTCGTTGCCGTAGTACGCGGACGTCGTTCGGCGTCTAGCCCATACTGCTGTAGCAAAAACACAGCAGCAGCAGTAATCGAGCTATGCATGCAAATGTTTTGCTTTGGTTCACTTTTTTTGCCTCCACGACCCGAGAATCTCACGGCTGTATCTCGACCCACAAGACTCCAATCAACAAACCAGCCCTGGCAGAAGTGCGTGGAAGATGCTGTGATAGCACAACTAAGTCGACACTCGTACGACTTCTATGTACAGTCGGCGTCTGGTCCATACTGCTGTAGAAATACAAAAATCGAGCCATCTTTTTGTATTTTTTCCATACTAATAACAAGAAATGTATCACGTCACGACCACCATCCTGTGAGTATATATACTAGGGTGAAGGATTGCCCCCCCGCCCCCCAATGGGGCTGGGGGGCAACATCCAGGATGGATGGTGGTGAGTGTCCGGGAGGACGGAAAGAAGAAGAAGAAGGGGAAAGGACTAATAGGGGCGGGAAGAAGAGACGGTGTTGGGAGAGGCAAGCTAGTGGTGAAAAATTTCGGCACTCGACGGGCGCGGGGTCCCGTCAGGGGTGAAAGGGACATGTCCGTCCGGGGTATTGTCTATCGGAATCAAAATGCCGAAAAATGTAGGTATACATTATGTACACAACGATGGAGAAGGCCGACGAGGAAGGTACGGAGAGAGGAAATTGCACCCCACGTTCGTTCGAAGTCGGTGTGAAAACCGCCGCAAGGAAGTAGTGCGAAGGGAACAAAAAAAACGGAGACGTCGACGTTTGCGTCGTGGAACGATCCCTCCGTATATCGCAGGTACTGCACTCACCAATGCAAGAAGGGGAGGTGAAATACCCATCGTGAAAGTCAAAGCGCAGGTCATAACCGCATATGACTCATGCGCGGAGAAGTTACCACGGAGACTTATCAGCAAAAAGTTTGAAGGCCGGCTGAGAAGGTTTGAAAACACAAACAAACACTCACGCGACGATGGCAAGCGCAACGTCAAAACTTCACAAGAAGAAAAGTGCATACAAAAAAAGAAAAGGGCGGATGCCGACCTATGGCTCTCTCGGAATGAAAGAATTCCCACAATTGCCAACAGGTAATCCACAAGTATCGAGGAGGCCGACGACGATTAATGACACACATGTGGTACGCAAAGAAGGATAGGGGAAGGAAACGCAACGGGAAAAAATCGTAGTTTAATGCAATCCTTCCTTACAACTTCACTCACCAATGCAAGACGCGGAAGTAAAATTCCCAGCGTGAAAGTCAAAGCGCAGGTCATAACTGCATATGACTCATGCGCGGAGAAGTTAACACGGAGACTTATCAGGAAGAAGTTTGAAGGCCAGATAAGAAGGTTTTGAAGACACAAGCGCTTACGCGACCATAACAATCGCAACGGCAGGAAGCTGCCGTGACAACACAAGTACCTCGACACTGGAAGATCCCCGAGGAGAGCCTTTGCGCGGCAACAACTACTACAGAGAGAGCGGGAGGTCTGCGTGTAGCTGTTGGTGAACATGTGGCAGGCGCACGACACGCGAACCGGTGTTTGCATCGCATAGTAGTAGTAGCAGTATGACTCGCCGTCGCAAGAGGTATCCCATCCAGCCATGGTCGTTGCCGGCCGTAATAGGCGGACGTCGTCCGGCGTCTGGTCCACACTGCTGTGAAGCATCAACAAACAGTGGTCGAGTTATATGCATGTATGATTTGTTTTGCTCTCGCTGTTGCAGGCAAACTTGCTTCCATAAAGAACCCGAGAATTTCACTACTGTATCCCGACGTACAAGACTTCATCGACCCACCAGCACGGGCGGGTGGGAGGAGTGGGTGCATGGAAGATGCCGTCACAGCACAGCTAATTCCACACTCCTACCACTATGTACAGTGGGCGTCTGGTCGATAATAAGAAAGTCCAAGGTAGGCATGATGAGACGGCGAGGGAAGAGTAAACGAGAAGAGACGGACCGAGTGGCGTGATACATGCCGGATTGAATTTCTTTTAGCCAATCCCCCCCCCAAATCTGCACCATTGCACCAACCCCCCACTAGTGACGACGTACCATTGCAATGTATCGCTGGTTGGTGGCCATGTTTGCGTGTTTGCTGTTCGTTCGTTACAGTGGTCTCTCCACCGTGTGCCTTTTTCTGCCTCTTATTTCTTGTTATTTTCGGTCTGGTCTCCGTTTGTCCTCGCTCTTTTTCTTTTTCGTTTCCTTTTTCCTTTTCTTTTTTTCTCTTTTCTTCCTGTTTCCATAGATTTTTCCTCTTTGTCGCTCTTTTTTCTCTTTGTCACTCTTTTTTGTCTCTTTTTTTGTGTCAGATGGACTTGTCTGTCTCTGCTTGCGTGTGAAGCACCAAGATTGAACCAAGGGGGTGTACCTCTTTCTCTCTGGCCCGTGATGCTGACTCCTAGCCTCAGTTGTTACCTCGCATAGCCCGCAGAGGGAACGGAGAACTCCAGAATATCTGTCGTTTTTAAAGGAGGGGAAGCCGTGGGCGGTAGCTTGCTCCTAGAGATAGATGAAGGTAGGTTCTGTCGTTGACACGCTTGTCCACGATCACGTTGAGATGAGAAAGTTGCTTGTTATTTCTGAGAGACGATCAGCAAGGGTCTGAGGTGAAGTGGGGATCCAACTTCACCTCAGGGGGTACGCAGACTAGACAAATCCTAAGAGGGTAGGTGTCTGAAGGGTATACCTCCTGGGACCGACCCACATCCTATCAACAATAAGATGTACCCTATTTAAGCTAGCAGCCACACTCCTTAACACTAGCCCACCCTGAATATCATATATGGATATATGCAGATTCTATACTCAAATCAATGCTCAAATCCTAAAAGCTACAACGAAGATTTTAGCTGACGATTGATGCTCATGAATCGAAGATATGACTCTTCACAAAACATCCAAAAATGAGGGTGAGTTGTAGAAACATCCCGAATCAACACCCACACCATCATTGAGACGAAAGATGGATGCGAACGGCCACGAGACAACACATCGACATCTCAATGGCAATGCTCCTACCAATGAAGGGATAAGGCCAAGAAAAACATGTAGTGCTGCACAGCACGCTATCCGCAACAGACGAGGGCAAGAGAAATAAAGTCAAAACCTAAACGCCACACACCACTCTTTTACGCGCATCCGCGCGTATGACAATGGGAGGAATGAGGGCGACTACCCGAGAGAGCCCCAAAATACGGCAACAAAACTCAAAACCCAAGCAAATTTCCGAACGAATACGGCCTTTGATACTGGACGCGACGTAAAGGGGAAGATATCAACGCAACCAATCTAGGAAAGCGTCAAAGAAGGGCAGGAGAAATGAATGACAGGCGAACACACTGACAACAATTTCCAGCGTGTCAGAGAACTCAAACCGTATAGAGAGGCGGCCACGGCAAGACCTAAAGAAAACCAAGAATGCAAAGCATGAATGATCAACGTCTGAGAAGCGATCTGACGAACTTGCCCTGGCTCGCTGGCAACGCACAACACAGAAAGACTCAAACAACACAGAAAAGTCGCAGAGATACACACAACAACACAACGACTCAAGGGCTCGACGATGATGAAGGCGTCGCCTGCAGGTAGCGATGACGGAGACGAAGTAGAACGAAGTGTGGATGACGACGAATGTCCACGGGAGAAGACGACGCCACGGGATGGAAGCCCGAAGTAACATGCCGAGATGACACTTCGGCGACACGGTGGAGCTAAAACAAAATGAGTTGGCAAAAGGCGAACCAAGGGAAACACGAGAAACTCGGAGTTTGCCTGGTCAGAGGCGAACATACCGACGAAACTTGGGGAACGCGTTGTTTAAGTGTTCAGAGGCAAACAACACCGACGAAACTTGGGGAACTTTTTTTCCAAGTGTTCAGAGGCAAACCACACGGAGAAAACAAAAACAAAAAGAAAAAACAAACAAACGAACAAACAAACAAACAAACAAACAAACAAACAAACAAAATCCAAAATAGACCAACTCGAACCTAAAACGGCGACGCTAGGAAGAGATATTGGGAACAGCCGACGGTAAGGAGTCAGTAATGGGAGGAGTGCGATCCCGGGCGTCGCCCAAAGGGCGCGAGCGATGTTTTTCTAAACACCACGATCCACAGACGGCGTCCAAGGCGGTGGAGTAGAGGTGCGCAGGCAGAGGGAGAACGCGGGGGCCCGGGTCATCCAGAAATCGAACGAAGTACGAGCCGTGTTGATGAGCACCAATACGTCCTGTCCACCATAATCCGTCGCGGGCCTTGTACCACAGCCGCGCTCCCACTGGAAGGGGCGAAATGCTGAAGCGACGGAGCCAAGTCGCGTGAAGCACAAGGTCAGCCCCAGGAGGCAAATAGCGTTCGCCACGATTCCGGGCTAGCTCCCGTTGTGCCGCGCGTGTCCGAGCCACTCGATACGTGCGGTTACCCTGCTTGCTTTGGCAGACCTCTCGAGACCAGTACAAGAGGATGTGTCGACGGAATTGATCGAGGTCGGACTCCCGTTCCCAAGAAGGAGCAGTCAGGCCTAGCCAATGCGTCTGGTACAGGACAGCGAGAACGCCGCTACGGCCCCGCACCAATTGGTGTCCCGAAATGTAGTCGACCTCGAGGCGCCCGACAGGCACCGACACATCATCTGCGGTGACGTGAAACGGTGGAAATTTATCGCCGAAAGAGTGCAGGACATAACGCGAAAGCTCAGCGGGTAGAGATTGGGGCAGGTCGTCCGTCTCGTATGGATTGCGACAGGGCTTGCAACGAAGGACAGATACGCGACATCGAGCTGCTGGGCCGGAAAGATCAGAAGGCAGGTCCAGGTAGAGGAGTTTACGCGCCAACGGGCTTCCATCTGGGGTGGCGTCGGCCGAAGCGGGACCCACCGCAAGAACTTTGTAAGGCCCCGTCCAGGAAAGCGCGAATTTGGCCTTGAGCACCTGTTGATCCGTGTCCTTCCGCACACCCTGTCGAATTGTAGCAGCCGTGTTGTAGACCCAAGCCCACCCGCCAACAGTAAATTGCGGAAGCCTGTGGATGGCGTCCAGCAGGGATGAATTACGGCGTTCGACTCGCGAGATCTTCAGGCGTTGTACTCACGGACCAGGTCGTAGGCCCGGCGCTGACGATCGACAGCCAAGATGCAGTACTCGAGTTGGTCACGGGCTAAGCTTTGATGACCACCTACCGTTGGATGATCGAAGACCGAAAGCGGAAGCCGCGGAATGCGTCCGATATGGATCTCGTTCGGCGCCAATCCAGTCGACTGGTTCACGGAATTGTTGTAGGCAAATTCAACGTGCGGGAGATGTACGTCCCAATCGTTTTGCTGTTCGTTGACGACTACCGCCAGCATCTGAGCCATCGTGTGATTGACGCGTTCCGTGCCGCCGTTGGTTTGCGGGTGGTAGGAGCTGGTGGTGACTTTCTTGATGTTCATCACCTCGTAGATCGCCATGGAGAGCTTCGAGCAGAAATGCAGTCCGTTGTCCGACAATAACGTAGTCGGACATCCCCACTTGGTCATGTACTGGTTGACGAAGATGTGAGCCGTCCCTTTCGCCGTAAATTCCGCCGCTGTAACTGCGAACATGTCGGCTCTCCGGCTGAAACGGTCTGTGAACAACAAAATGCAGGAGTTGCCCTTTGCAGTCACGGGCAGGGGTCCGAAGAAGTCGACGCCGACGACCGTACCAGGCCCCTGTGGCAATGGCATAGCGATGACGGGCCACCGAGCGGTTTGACGCGAAGTCTTGCGAGCTTGACACACCAAACACGCTCGAAGCCACCAGCGCACGGAACGATCCAGACCAATCCACCAGTAGAAACGCTCAAGCAGACGTTGTGTACGATGAACCCCGAGATGGAAGGACGCGGCGGTATGGCAGGCATGAAGGACCCACGGACGCATCAGCATGGGCACGTAGACACGGGGCACACCAGTATCCGGTAGACGAGTGGTCCTGCCGCCAGAGCGCCCGATCGGCGATGGCGCCGATTTATGTACGAGGAGGGTGACGTTATCATCGGTCGTGTGCAGCCTGGTTTTCGCCGCCAACGCAAGGACATCGTCTAACCGAGGGGAGCGGAGCGGGGCACTAAGGGTGAGCAAGTCAGAAGGGGGTGGGGAGGGAGAGCCACGAGACAGAAAACGCATAGCCACCACGCATTCGCTCTCTCGCTGTTGTTCCCTAGCCCAGTCCACAGTGCCGAAGCTCTGAACGCAAGCTCGCAAATGTGAGGGGTCCAAGTCAGTCGGCTCCAACCTAGAGTCAGGCGATCCCACGGAAGAGGCTGTAGAACGAGGAGCTTCAGCAACTGCGGAAGGTGCAGACAGCGGTGTCGCCCGCGAAGGAGGCATCGAGAGGGGCGAAGTCCCAGGCGAAACCTGCACAGAGGGAAAAACCGAGGATGCAGGGCGCTCCGATGCCGGCGGAGACACCGGTGGCGCAGAGCCAGTCGACGAAAACGCCGACGGTGGCATCTCGGATGGCGGCAGGAGGCGCGCGCCGGTTCGGATGGTATTGTTTGTCGAGCGGGACCTGCGAGGACGACGGGCAGTTGACGATGCCCGAGGGACGATGGTAGCCCGCGGCTGGCGTCCGAAATAGGTGGGACCGGCGACGGTGCCTCCGGAAGCAGCGGTGGTCTTGGCCCGAGTCCGTGAAGAAATGAGCGGTCCCCGCTCCGGAAGCGAAGACAGGACGTGCACATATCTAGTCGCCATAGACGCGGCAGGAGATATCCCGCGGGACGTAGCTGGAGCCAAAGAGGTAACAGGCACCGGAGACCCGGGAACATGCGAGACCACGAAGACTCCCGAAAACCTCCGAGAATCCTTGTAAGCAATCGGCGAGTCCGTTCGAACATCCAGCCGGCTCGGGTGATGACGGCGAAAATCCCCAAAATCGGAGGGCTGTAACGCGGGGGGCGAAAAGACTCCCGCCAAGCAGGGAGGGCGGAGCCCACCCAAACCGACCTCCGGCGTAGACGACGAGTGATAGTTGAGTCCACAAGCCCGAATGAGGAAGACACCCGCTTGATCGACACCATCAATGCAATCGGGGCCGGTTGTGTCCGTGTCTTGTGCTGGTAAAGGCAGGCGCGAAAGGAAATCCGCGTTGCCGTTTGCCGAACCTTTCCGATATTTCAGGGTGTAGGTGAAGTTGGACAGGAATTCGAGCCATCGTTGCACCCTGGCGTTGTGTTCTCCAACCTTGCCAATGCTCTCTAAGGCTTTGTGATCTGAATAGATGATGAACTTGGTTGACCACAAATAACCCCGAAGGCGCTTAATGGCCCAAACAATGCCACCAGCTTCCAGATCCAGAACGGTCCAGTTCCGCTCCGCCGGAAGAGTAGCGCGGCTGATGTACACAATGGGTCTTACCGAGCCATCGAGTTATTCCTGTTCCAGGGAGGCTCCAAAGCCGTCGATGCATGCGTCGGAGCACAAACGGAGAGGGCGGCTGTTGTCCTCGACCGCAGCCCAATCCGGGAAGACCAAAATCGGGGGACGCGCGAGTTCGCTCAACAACGTTTTGACAACCTTGACCATGCCCGAGGTGTACTTGAAGGGGACGCCTTGTTTGAGAAGAGAGTTGAGAGGCCGCACCTTGGTGGCGAGATTCTGAAGGAATTTCCGGTAGTAGCTGAGGCCACCGAGAAGGCTCCTAAGCTGCTTAACATTCGTCGGCGGCGGCATGTGCGTGAGCGCCCGAACCTTGACGCCATCAGGGCTAACACCGGCCGGGGAGATGGTGTGACCGAGGAAATTGGCGTGGGTGGCGCCGACACGAGCCTTCCCCGGAGACAGCTTGAGGTTGTACTGACGCAGCCGTTTGAAAAACTCTATCATGTTGAGCACGTGTCCCAGAGGTTCCTCATCGAAACATATAACATCATCCAGATATGCAAGCACACGCTCCAGACCGTGCACCACTCTGTTGATGACCTTGACGAACCAAGACGGGCTCGCGTTGGCTCCTTGCGGCATCCGAAGCCATTCGAATAACTGCGTGGGAGTGCAAAAGGCGGTGAGCGGGACAGTGTCTTCGTCACAAACGATCTGGTGGAAGGCCGAGTTGAGGTCGAAGATGGAGAACACTTTCCCGGTGTACAGAGAATCCAAGATACCGTCCACCCGAGGGAGAGGTTGTCCATCCAAGTCCACCAGGGCGTTGAGACGCTTGTAGTTGACAGTGATTCGAACCGACCCGTCCTTCTTGGGGATGACGACCAGAGGAGAAGCCCAGGGAGAAGTGGAATGCTGGATGAGCCCTGCCGCCAAATACTGGTCCAACACGGCATCCACTTTCTTCTGCATTAACGGGTTAATACGATACGGGCGTGATGCGACGGGCTTCGTCCCGGCGGGGACAGAAAGAGTGAATGGCATGACGGTGCAGGAACCAAAATCGGTTTTCGAAGTAGAGAACACGTCGGAATACTCAACAAGGGCGTCGGCCAAGCGATCAATGGCCTCCGGCGTCCATCCCGGGTTGTGTAGATCGAAAGCGATGTCATGCATATGTGCGGGCAGCCTAGCCCACAAGCGCAGAAAGCTGGAGCGCTGGGCCTCGGAGAAACGGTCAAGTAGTTCTTGTGGAGGCGGCTTCGGAGGAGGCGGGGCGGAGGCTGGGTCCGGAGAGCGGCGAGTCCCTGACTTGGGGCCAACGGTGTTGACCCGATGTGGTGATGTGGAGGACGTGGGGCCGGTAGGAATCGAAGATGGCGCCCTCTTCAGGGTTTCTACCGGCACTCGCAATAGTGGCGCAGCGGACACTCCAAGAACGTCGCCCGACTCCAATTCGGCACAACCTGCAAGGGGAATACGCTGGAGACCATTGGAAACAAATGCATCGGAGGACGAAAGCGCACCCACTTCGGGTCGGAACGATGCGAGATATTCGCCGATCAGCGCCGGCATGCCAGAAGAACGGACGAGGTCCACCTCAACCAGAGCAGGCTCCGGTCCCAAGGAAATGCCCGAGCTCCTTGCATATTTTAGGTGAAACGAAGAGGCAGGAGCGTCGTCGTGTGTAGCGTAAACACAAGCGCCAGCGGCGAAACGTGGAGAGAGCGTGAGCTCGCCCATAACCCGGCCGTCCGGTCCAGGGTGGGGGAGGGTGGTGAACACGCCAGAGTTGAACCGCATCTAGCTATCACGACCCAGAAGCACGGCGTGCCCCATGGCGGCATCTGGAACAACGCAGGCCCAGACCGCCAAAGAAGCGGTAGCTCGAGCTCTATGAAGAAAATTAACGTGAGACGAACTGACCGAGTGGTCACAAGGGCGGGTCCATCACCAAACCCACCCCAACGACGAGGGGGCGAAACACGAACGCTGCCAGCTGTCAAGGCTCCAGCGGCGATCACGGTGGTGATCACGGAGTCGGACACAAAAGACGCAGGAGACCCAGAGTCCAGCAGTGCCACTCGCGCGAGTTGAGAAGTGGCTGTAGGTCCTCCATGTAGCAGAACCCGGGTGGTGTAAGAGTCCGAGTCCAACAGGAGCGTGCCGCCGACCAGATCGAGCCCGTGTTCCAGAAGAGAATTTTGGTCTGCACAAGCGGAGGTCGAGGCCACCAGATGAACACCAGGAGCATGGTCCCCCGGAGCGTCCAGACGGAGACAAGCTGGGTCTTCACCCCGGTCCTCCCGTGACGACGAACCGGCCGCGGTAGCAACCTCGTGGATGCGTCTACGGCCATGGGGAAGAGGCTGCGAAATGGGGGGGGTGGGGGAAGTGGAGGCGGGGAGAGCTTCGCCAGACAGGGGATGATCCCGCAAAAGGCGCCGAACTTCCATCAAAGCTTTTCCCAACAAGTTTTTACCGCTAGACGCCCACTTGGATGAAATGCTAGCCTCCGGAAAGCATGCAGACATGCCGATACCCCAAACACGATCAAAGGGGCTGGCTTCCGCAAGGAGGCGGGTACCCGTCTCCAGTAAATGTTGTTTCATGTCGTGGTTCTGAGCGAATTTGGCATACGACCCCGTAAGCACGATCTCTTCTCGACGACGCTCCCATTCGGCATAGTCAAAAGGACGTACGTTACGACCTAAGTACTTGTGTATCTTAGGATCGGTTGCAGCCATGATTTTGTCATACGACGTCATATCCCCAAACAACTTCGCTTTTTCAGACATCATAAATTGCTCACCACATGAATAACGTACCCCCAGTACGTCAAAAGCCGAGGGAGTCCATTGCGAGAACACAGACGGAGGTTTCCAGAAGAGGAGGACGTCATCCGAAGCGTACTCGTATTTGTCATCAAACGGCGGAGCCGGTGCAGGGCGGAGGGGCAAAGAGCGGGCACCAGGCACGGGCGGGGGTGGGCCAAGCGGACGGGTCCTCATCTCCGACGGGGAGGACCCAGAAAGCGAGGGAGAAGCGGGCGAAGTCGTTCCGGTCCATGATCCGGAGGGCGGCCTACGAGCGGCGGCTCCGGCGAGGTCAATGTTAGCAGAGGCCATGCGGCTATGAGAGACCCGTTCGTTAGGAGAAGTCTTTCCTGCGGCAGACGGATGTGTGTGAATGGACGCAGGGCGCTCTGGACTACTCCCCCGTGACAAAGGAGCCGAACCTTCCACAGAATGGTGGGCACTACCATCCGATCCCGATGGCAGTGGTGCAGTCAGCACGTTGTGGGCAGCAGAGGAAGACGCATTCGTATCAGGTGCTGTCACACGGGGGCAGCGGACGGTCGAAGACAACGAAAGCTGCGAAAGAGAAGGAGAATCGACGGGATCCCCGGCGAATGTAGAAGAAGGCTAGTGTGCTATCCGAGAAGAGGCCCGGCTGACAACACCAGAAGAGTCTTGGCGAACAGTAGTAGACGAGGTTCTTGTTCCTTCTGTAACCCGAGACGACGAGGTGAGCAGGGGTGAACCGCTCGACGTCTTACCTCCCGGTCGTCCACACCACAAAGGTTGTGCCGGAGTGGCTTTGTCATGTCCAATACCAGCAGACGATGAGGCGGGCGACGAGGAGGCGGGCCGAGAAACTAAACGTGATTTGGGGACATCGGGAGTATCCAAAGAAGTAGGCTGTACACGAACATCTTGGGAGACTCCAAAAGGGTGCACGGTGGTTTCTGTTGACGGTAGTACCGGCTGAACTCCGCCATCGGCAAGTCATTTCTTACCCTTCCAGCCCCTCTTAGCCGAAGTGGAAGTCTCCGACGAGGGTTCTGTGTGTGAGGACTGTTTCATGTCCGATGTGTCAAATGAGCGGCGGGCTCGTCCGGAGGAGTGACTACGGGGTGGGTTGCGTCCTGTAGGGCGTCTATACGAGGTCATGCGCTTTTTCCACCGACTCCAAAGTGCGGGATCTTTTTCCATGCAGAGCTCGATGTCATTGTTAAGCAGGCCTGTGGCGTTAATGAAACCACGAGTACAGGATTTGAAGGAGTGATCTTCGCCTAAGCAGTTGAGGCACTTGCCCTTGTACAGCCGAAGCGCGTTGCGGCGGTCTTCAGCTGAGACCAAGGGGGTGAACAATGGCGGATCATTCTTGGTTAGAGCCATCTCACTAGCGACATTGTACACCTCTTGAAAGTGTCCTTGCAACGGCCAGTCGCTGTAGTGCAAAAGAAAAGGGTCCCGATCATCATTAGGCAGAGGGTCAACACTCATCACCGCAGCCGAAGAACCTCGGCTCCACGAAGGGGTCACCGACGAATGCAACGCCGAAGAAGCTACAGCACGCGAAACAGCAGACGAACTCCTAGCATTCGTGGAAGACACCGAAAAAAATCGTCCCCATGTACCGCCGGCGTGTGCGCGAATGCCCGCTTGTCAACACATCCCACATATCGTCCAAGCACGAAGCATGTCGCCCAAAAGGGGCTTCCATGGAGAGCTGCTCATCCTTGTACACCTGTCCAGACACTACGGAAAACTGCTTCAACATGGAGTCTCGAACAGCTATCTGCACTTGCGCATCCGAAGGCTTGAACGCGAGGTGAGAAACCATGACGGTCATGGCCAGAGCCTTATAGTGACGAATGTATTCTCCGTAAGTCTCGCCGGTGGACACGCCAAAACTACGAAGACGATCAATCCCCGAGCTCTTGTCTTGAGTGTCCCAGGCAGCCGCCAATTTCTGGATGAAGAACGCGTACGTCGACGGCCCGGCCGGTTCCTTGCGCAGATGGTTTTCTACCTGTTGGAAGGTGGCATCAAGAAATTCCAGCGTGGCACGGTTGGTGGTTTGACCGTCAACGACAGCAGCACGAACACGTTTGCGCAACAACGGCGTACCTTTTTAGTGTAAGTTAGCCTGTGACCACGGGAATCGACAGCGTCAAGTGTTGGATTAGTACGGACATATGAAGGTACTGGGTAGAGAGAGATCGGAACGGGTTTTAATGTGGAAACAACAACAACAACAATGATGAAGGTCGACCCGTCCTGCGTCGTTCGGGGTAAAATAATAAATGCGAAAGATGGACTGTAAAGATCCAGCGGTCTATTCCGGCAGTGACAAAGAAATATGCAACCACATGCCGCAAAAAAACAAAGTTGAGCGGGATACTGTAGTAGTAAATAGAACACCGCCTTCTCTGTTGTTGTTGCAGGCAGGTTTGCTTCCACAACCCGGGAGCGCAACCTTGTATTTCGGCCTACAAGACTCCAATCGACACAAGCACCGGTAGGAGAGTGCGCGGGAGATGCCGTGACAGCACAACTCCACTCTCCTACGACATTTATGTACAGCTAGTTGTACTGCTGTCGTTGTAGCACCATGTGGAAGATCTCCGAGGGGTCCTCCTGCGCGGTAACGACAACATGGCGAGAGCTTTACGTGTACCTGTCGTCGACACATGAGGCAGCCGCGCGACACACGAACGGATGTTTGCATCGCATTGTATTATGGTTCCCCGTGGCAGGAAGTATCCCGTCCAGTTAGGTCGTTGCCGTAGTACGCGGACGTCGTTCGGCGTCTAGTCCATACTGCTGTAGCAAAACCACAGCAGTAATCGAGCTATGCATGCAATTTTTTGCTCTGGTTCACTTTTGCCTCCACAACCCGAGAATCCCACTGCTGTATCTCGACCTACAAGAGTCCGATCAACAAACCAGCCCTGGCAGAAGGGCGTGGAAGATGATGTGACAGCACCACTTAGTCGACACTCGTACGACTTCTATGTACAGTCGGCGTCTGGTCCATACTGCTGTAGAAATACAAAAATCGAGCCATCTTTTTTATTTTTTTTCCTATACTAATAACAAGAAATGTATCACGTCACGACGACCATCCTGTGAGTATAGACTTAACTACAATTATGTCGGAGGCCTGAGACGCAAGAGTTCAACCATTGTTGCACTCTAAAAGCAAGACGTTTTTTTGCGGTGCATCAGTTCGCGGTCGCCTTGATTCTTTTTTTTTCGCCGGTTGTTGCCTGCTGCAGCGGGCCAGTCTCTGGATCGCATCGCCCCCGTCGCGAGCTCGAAACTCCAAAAGCGAGAGTAGAGTACGGTGAATGCACGCAACCACTATTTCAGTCATTGAGCTAGACGTTGCGGTGCGGTAAATCGGTTTTAATTGTTTTTAAATGGGGTTCAAACAATTTTTTCGGCCGTCTTCGCCGGCGTGGGCGTGCCACTCTCGAGACCACAGCGCCCCTGTCGCGAGCTCTAGACTCCAAGGGCGAGCCGAGTTACAGCACCGTAAAGTACGGCTAAATATCGTGCATCCGGGCGCGTCTACGCAAGGGACATCAAGGGACTGTGATCTCTAAAGAATCACGCAGCTCATTGGATGAGATTTCGGAGAACGTCAACTCATAAATAAATCATTACTATATTTTGTTTTCTTTCGAATTGCTTCATTATTTCTTCGGTTTCTAGGCTACGTGTTGGGGAGAGAGACGCACGAAACGCTCATCGTCTCTCCGGCTGCGTTAGCTGCGAAGGCCGGCGTCAACTGTTACAAATCCATCTCTCTCCCCATAAATACTAGCCGGGGGACTACGACTGCAACCGCAGGAGTCCCAAAACTGACCAAGTCCTCAAATGGTACACACCATTCTACAACACCCGACTAGATACCGAATACTCCCGAACTTATGCCCCCACCTTCGAAAGAAAAGGGATGGGAGGGCGGGATTTTCTAAGCTGCCGCCGCTACTGCGTTAGGCGGCTGCTGCTGTCCTTCCGTTGCTCCACGCGCTATGTAGCTCTCACACGTTACCCGACTTTGCTACAGCCCCTGCGTGGACTCGATCACGGAATGACATCCCCAGCTATAGACTTCAATAATAAATCCAAACACCGTGACCCTGGGTTTCCGATAGGAAATGAAGCCAAATTCTAATTCGACTGTTACAAAATAAACACCAGTTTATTCTATCTGCTCTTCGAACAAACCTTCCTTTTATTTTGTTTTCTTTCGAATTGCTTCATTATTTCTTTGGTTTCTAGGCTACGTGTTGGGGAGAGAGACGCACGAAACGCTCATCTTCTCTCCGGCCGCGTTAGCTGCGAAGGCCGGCGTCAACTGTGACAAATCCATCTCTCTCCCCATAAATACTAGCCGGGGGACTACGACGACTGCAACTGCAGGAGTCCCAAAACTGACCAAGTCCTCAAATGGTACACACCATTCTACAACACCCACATCGAGGTCAGTTTCTGGACGACTACCGAATAAGTCAACAATGCGTTCCCCATACGTTCCCCTCCCCCGGCTGTCTCGATACGATCCTGCTGCCGTCTGCAAGTTCCGTGACACTCGCCGCGAATCCTCTACATTGTTTCGCGCATACGGCTTGTAGGCATTCGACCTCCACTTCCATTCTCTCTGAATCACTCGTTCTGCGATGTCTCCGCCCGATGCAAGAGCCGTCGCGTCTCCAATTCGCAACGAGTGCAACGCGTACTCCTGGGGGTTACGCCCCAACTTCGCTACCACTTCTCTTACTGCACGGAGGGCAGCACTATACTTCACTACTCTCACTGCTCTTCCACTACGGTACGGAGCCAACGAAGCGGAGTCAGGCAACGTCGCATGACACGACAATAGCTCCACCACAAGAGCCAACGCGCCGCCGCGTGCTCTCACACCTGACTGCGGTCCGGTGACTTCGTCTCGTGTACGAACCCGTATGTTGCCTTTCTGCTCTTGATCGGCCTTGTGCCCTCTACACCTCATTTCGACACGGTCTGCTCTACCACAGCGACTAAAGTCTAGTTGCGTCCCGTCGGCAAACAATGATTTGTCCGCCCTCGTAAGACGGTGTGCCTCATGCACCCTGCCCGCGTCATTCGCGAACTCCTCATCAGACCGTGTGATGAAGAGATAGGACAGGCACAGACACAGCCACATCACTCTGCCCCCTTCCCCCCAGTTCTGCCTTGGGCTTTCCCCGTCCAGCGGCATACGCCATAACACAGGCAGGCGCACACGGCGTACCGTCCCCATAGCCACGTGGTTCCTCGCCATCCCCCTTAGCGCACATTTCAACATCGGAGACGACAAGTCTAGTTCGACCGAAGCTTCCAGCCTACAAGTATGAAAATGTTGCACAGCCGTGAGTTTTCCTGGTATTGTACTCGCTAGGTTACCCTCAGACTCGAAACACCAGGCTACGGCTACGAAGTCTATCAACTCCCACACATGAAGGTCCCTGGCACGTTGCCCTAAAAACTTGGGCTTCTCCGTCAGCCTCCGAAACGTGCACCAAGAGTTGAAGCCTGACGTGCAAGCTCTAGACAACTGAGTGCTCGAGGTGCTGGATGCCAAGACGTCGGTGACAGAATCCTGTCCTACCTGTCCCAGGTCCTGAACCTGCTGATTGCCCTGGGCCAACCTCGTGTAGACCGGCGTGCTGCCGTTCGATTTGGCCGCATGTGCGCTGCCAACCGAGGTAGGCCCCCCCCGCCACGAGGGAGAGCCCGCACTTCTATTTGTCTTTCCCGTGGGTGAAGAAATCAGCGGCTGTGGGCCTCGCGCCGCCCTCGACGGCGGCACGCGCCTCTCCTCCGCACCCTCCCCCGTTGCCGTGGCCAACGCTGCGACCACGGTCTTCGACCCGGAAGTGTGAGAGCGTGTCGAGCGATGCCGCCACTTTCTGTTTCACCACAACGCCTTTACGAGGCAAGGATTGCCACTCCGGCTCCGACAGTTTTGCAACTGCCGGAGGCCGTCCGAGGATGAGCCACGCTTTTACCCGGCGGAGGTCCCCCTGCATCCGCGCCCTATCCTTTGCCGCAGCCTTAGCAGCCTCGGCGCTGGGTACAGCGGGGCCCCGAGAGGCCGGTGGTGGGGCGGTTGTGCCCACCAGTTGCACCTCCCCCTAAAGGCCAGGTCCTGCTGCTTGGGTGGCGATCAGGTCGTCGATCCATGCTTGAAGGCCCTTGCAATCGCCGGCAGCCTCGTCGCGCTCCCGCTGCAGCTCCTCCCTCAGGCCGTTCACCAGCCCGCGGAGAGGAGCGAGCTCAGTCTCGTCAGCGGGGGGGTCGCCGCGGGTGCCTGTCCCTGTCCCTCGCGACGAGGATACCGCTCGACGCCTCGCGGGAGTACGTGACCCGCTCCGCGTCGAGGGGCGAGCCGTCGAGCTCGCCACCGATCGCGCCGTAGACCTCGTGCGTGGTGTCGAGGGTGTCGCCGCCCGACCTCGCCCTGCTTGCCCGGCCGCGGCCCTGCCGCTCCACGTGGAGGCCCGTGTCGGCATCTGGTCGCGGTTGGAGTCGTACAAGCAGCGAACCGGCGGCAGGCGGCGGGCGAACGTCAGGGCGGCGTTGCGGGAACACTTGTTTTCCTCTTCATCGTGAGCGTGGTCGATCGCGCGCCTGGATCTGCAGTTAGAATGCTCTACAATTTCCTATCTTCGGCGGAAATATCTGACGAGGCTCTGCGTCGGGCCCAGAACGACGCGTTGTTATATCGCGAGCTTGCGTTGGTTCGTTCTCGACGCCTGTAGATTGAGTGGAGTGATTGTTGCTGCTTACGCTACGGTCAATGGGGGTCCCGTATCTCAACAATCCCAAGTATTCCTCGACACGTGTTTTGGAGGTGTTGAGTAGCGGCGGGTATTAAAGGCCACCCGAGTGTTAACGACCACCTGGCATAAAAATTCATATCTTGCCAACAATATCGGGGAATGCCTTCTTTTTTTTTTCTTGTTGTCATGGACCATGCCGATCGTTTAAGCACAAGTTTACTCCAGCTGGAAAAAAACTAAGCCCTCTACAGCGTTCGGCGCCAAGGTGGCGTACGATATCCCAGCCTTTCTCGATTTGCTTTTTTCCAGCCGCTAAGGGCGTATGTTAACGAAGTGCCGAAATCAAAATCGAAAAAAATCTTGGGGATGTAGGCTTGTGGGTGTTGACGACCCGTATCGGCTCTCGAAGAGGTGTTGTTGTTTGTCGTCAAAAAGGGTAGTCCTAATTTACTCTTGAGTTGGTGCGTGCTCTCTCCGCAGTGTGTCGCGCAAGTAGAACGTGCGTATGCAGCAATGACCAGTGATGTACATAAGCAGAGCACCCGATTGTGCAATCTTATAGTCACAGGTCAAAGGCAAAAACTCAAGTGCTGCGTGTAAGCCTGTACGTGTCCTGTACGGCTGCAGCGCGGCGTGCCAACTCACTTGTTGTGCCGCTGGACCCTTTAGTACGAGAGGCTTGGCTCTGAGTACGCAGGAAGGTCCGAAGGAGAAGAAGATGGTGTGGTGGAAATGTAATTACTTGATCAGTGGAGACCAGAAAGAATGTAGAGAAACAGAGGGGTAGTGAACCCCGGAGAAGTAGAGAGGTTGAGAAACCCCAAAGAAGCAGAGGGTTGGAGAACCCCCAGAGAAGCAGAGTGAGAGGATGGGGCGAGTACAAATCATGGAATCACACCTATCCGACAACGTCGACCAATCACACGTGTTCAGAATACGGTACTGGTAAGCTACGATACGTTTCTGGAAAGATGACTTCAACACCATGCTCTCGAACTTGTGCCACGTATGCACATCAAGTATTGTACTTGCACGCACAAGTGATTACTTGCACTGACGTACGACAAACCACAGAATACAGCTTCAACAATTGAACTAATAATGTACTTTCCAAATTCGACTGCTGAGCGCAGACAAATATTCATTCATTCAAGCACGCAAGTCTGAGTTACTTGCGGCGGTACATATTCTTTCATACACACAAGTCAGAGGCACTTGCGACAACTACCCGATGCATATATATTTCCGAGCACGCAAGTCTGAGCTACTTGCACTTTGACATATTTCTGGAAATCTAGGCTATGCAGATTATTTCTGGATATGAAACACAGAACATCAACCATGTCTCCATATTCCGAGTATGACAGACCATACGGAATTTTACCTACATGACATAGCGACATTGACAATGTTTGAACTAGTCAAACTGACTACCTAATGTTGAAGCTACGGTAGTGCCAAATATTCCAACAAAAAAATCGAATCAAAATCGAGATCTGATTGGTCGAATACCTGCTACCTCCTGACGACGCCCTGCGATTTTTAGAAGTTCCTCTGTCTGGGAAGAAGTCCCAGGGGACTTTTTCTATCAAAATCAAAATCAAAGAGGCAAGGAGTTCAAGGAGTTTGCCGCGAGGCCGCTGCAAAGCAAGTGTACGACACGACCTGCTGCACACTGCTCATAGAGGGGCTATCGGCACCCTACCACCGAGACCATGGCCATTATTTGTAGCCAGAAGACTCTGCTCGCCGGCAAGCTATAAACGGGCCGGCTCGTTGGGTGCTCGAGGAGAAATGCCGATCGTGACAAGCGGTGAACGGACTGACGATCAGAACAAGGCTGCGCGGCTTTTCCGGGCTGTTCCGTGCGGGGGAGGGCAGTTGCAACCTTTTTTTCTCCACACCCACGATACCCCATGGCATCTAACCTTGTACGAGACAGATGGTGGGTAAAGCTACCTCCCGTCGCGTGGCATTGTTAATGCTGTTGCTTCCTCTTTCTTATTTTGTCTATAAACAGCCAAACGAAAACCAGGGGATTCTTCGTTTTTGTCCCCGGGTAAGCATGTACATATATTTTTTATTCTAAACGCTCACTAGTACCATCATCATTGTTTGTGCCAAAGGAGAAGTTCTGGGAAGCAGTAGAACGAGCGCAATCACTAGTATTCAAGGTAGCCGTTAATACCCTCCGGGCCGTGTTTTCCCTCAATATTCCATCTTCAACTTGGGCAAACGACTACCGCTGTACCTTGTCACTAATAACGATTTTCCTTCTTTTTATTTTGAGTTACGGGGTAGATGGTAATGTTAGCTATCGTTCGATATTTAAAAATCATCGTAACTCGTTATATTGCCACAGAACGAGCTCTTGGCACCAGGGGTAGCTTAACCCCCTTACCACGCACCTAAAAATCAGGGCTGAGAAATTATCGCGAAAAAGATAAAAAAAAAAGAAAAAAAATCGCCCTCTGATTGGGCAATGATGGACAGTCCGTGGCCGGTGTGCAAGGGAGAGAACAGCGCCCGCCGGAGCCGACTCAAGTCTAAAAGCCCTATCAAATGTCCCCTAAAATCGAGGGGACATTTGATAGGGCTTTTAGACCAAGAAAATCGAGGGGACATTTGATAGCGCTTTAGAGAACAACTGGGGCAAGCGTGGTAAAAGGGGCACGAAAAGGAGGAAAAGGAGGAATTCAAGATATTCCTCTAGAGGGAACGCGAGACGTTCAAACCAAAGCCCTACGTTGCACGGAGCCTCCTTTCATTGGTGGGCAAGGTGCTTCTTCGAGTCGGGCCCTGGTAGCGCTTTCTGACCAAGCGCCGATCGACGCGGCGCAACTTCGCTGTTGAACCTGCTGGGCTGCAGCGAGCACGTGCCGCACATCGCGCCGATATCCTCTTCCGCTTCCACTCCTCCTGTCCAACGCCACACTACGATAGCCAATGGCAGCAAACGCATACCCCAGCACTCCCCTCGTTGAGGAGTTCACGGATGGAGACGGCCATGCCATTCTTGCCCAGGTCAAGGAGGCGTACGAGCATGATATCACGCGCGTCCGAGAATTTGTCTTCGATGCTGCCGTTGCGGTCGGAACGGCGTCATGTAATCACGACGAGCCGCCAGCGGCCTTACCAACAGGATTGACGCGCGATCAGCGCGCCCAAGCCGCCAAGGAGCACCCTGGACTCTGTGGAGTCTACCATGCGGCGGCGATTGCTGGCGTCAGCTACGCGGATGTGGCTGCTACGGCGGAGAGGCGTGGTGTTGGCGTCACGTTCAATGTCTTCCGCTATCAGGTAAGCATAGCAGCAAACGCGGATACAGGCATCACTGCTGATGCATAGGGCACGATACTGCAACGTCTTCTAGTCCATACTGGTATGGGTCAGGTTTGGATTGTAAAGTGTAGACAGCCCTCGGTGCCCGTGGACGTGCCCAATTGTGGATGCGTTTACCATTGAGCGAAGCCCTACAGCAGTGACTTTACGTACACACAACATGCATGCACCTCTCTCTGCTTGCCTCGAAACTCAACCCACTCATCACTAGACTACTGCTGTACGCATTATTATACATACGTGTAGTCGAACAATCAGTCCCCGCGAACTGACTGAGGGTTCGGGAGCAGAATGCAAGCACGCATCCTTACATAATCTTTCACACATCATGAGTAAACCATGCCATACCCAAGAAAACCTTTGATTGCCGTGAAAGAGCGGCTGCTGTGTATTTTCTTGGAGGCGCCGTTATTCTGTAGTTTTTCTTGTGACAATACGACGTTACCGTGTTTTGCGGTAGGCGGGATGGTGCGCACTAACTTCCTCGCACCCCCGTTCCTCGTAACCACTCACGCCCCCAGTGTTGCTTCGACGCAGCAAAGAAGCTTGGTGCGGCTGGGATGGGCGTCCAACTCGCTCGCAAGGAATGCTTTACACAAGCATGCAGGGCTGTTTTTCCAGGGAATGGCACGCCGGAGCCATGGGTTGAAACAGCATTCAGCACTGAAAATGCGTAGGGGTCGAAGCTTTCTTGCGCGAAAGGAGTGGTGCCTAACGCGCATAAAAAAGAATGTGTAGCAGGATAAGCTTGTGCAGTTGAGTTAGAGATGCACCGGATAGGCCCGCCTCGCTTTTTGTCCCGCGCGGCTGGGAGTGGGGAGTGGGAGTGTCTACTCTCCTGGCGTTGCTTAAGATTTTGGGAGAGGGCAACCTTGTAGAGAGAGCAACGACACCTGGTGCAGCCGTAGTTATTTTCCGTGAGCAAACGCTCTAAACGTGATATGGATGATGGCATGCTTTGGGTGGCGCGTTTGTAAGAATGCTGGTAGGGTCTAACGAATGCAGATGTCTACGAGAGAGAGCGGCTGAGGTTCACTGTAGTGGACCGTTTGGTGGCCGTTGAGAGAACAACAGGGCACAACCGAGTGCTCGACAAACGTGGTTCGATCTATGCGCAATACCCCAACAAAAAATGTTCAACATATCGTTTGTGTTGAAGAAGCCTCTGTAGACAACCTGCCTGTGCGTGTCCCAACGCATTTGACAGGTGTAGGGGGAGCTGAACGCCTGAGGTTGGGCCAAGAGTTTTCAGTACGATATGAAGCAGCTAACAGCAATTTCAGCCCTCCCCCCGAAACACAAAGTTGTGACTGTTCGTGTTTGATAAAACCGCGATGGTTCTTGTCTGCGAAGCTGGTTTCATGACCGCCCAGAGAGCGTGAACGTTGTGGCAATGTCAGCCGACTATCGGCCGCGCCCATGAGAGCATTTGTGCGAATTCAGCAAATCCAATCCATCACATGATCCATGCCGGCCCCTAAAAATTGAAAATGGTGAGGTCGCCGTACAAAACTAGGTTGTTGGCGTGGGTGCAGCCGCGATAATTTCGCTACGATTGTAATGCTTTTTTCGAAGCACCTCACAGTTCTACTTTAGATCGAACCCCATAAAACCAGGAGTATTACTTCTACGGCGGCCGAGAAGAAAGCTGCACTCGGATGACAGGTGATGTCCAAGAGCGAAGAAACCGGGCATATTGTTTTCATATAAATCCATGTGAAGACAAGTCCTCCCGCCCCCGTGCCCATGCAGACAAAAGCGAACAGCGGTAGTCAAGATGCCAAACGTCATGGGAAGCTTACATGCATTCGTATCTCAGCTATAGCTGATGTGCAACAGCGAAATCGCGTACCTTGGCGAGCGTAAGTTTTTTTTTTCTCCAGAAACCCCAACTCCAGCCGCTCCCATGCCCACGCGAAAAAAGACAAAACACCCCTAAAGTATGCTCCTCGCGTTCACCACTTGATTTATTCCTTACACCTCTTGGGACACAAGGACGTCCCAACAAGTTTTTTTTTTCCTGGTCCGGTGAGAACCCGGCGTGCTCCGTCCCGGCTTTGTAGGGATGCGAGGTCAATGGTCAAACGACTACGGCATGCACGACTATGAGTACACCCCCCCCCCCCCCCCCCCCCCCCCCCAAGGGAG
>FN648547.1:10443-43423 GCA_000310025.1 Ectocarpus siliculosus | reverse complement strand
GGGGGGGGGAAAGAGGGAAAAGGGGTAAATTTTTTTGGGGAAGTAAATTTTGGGAGGGGGGGGGAAAAAAGGTTTTTGGGGGGGGGGGTTTAAATTTTAAATAAAGGGGAGGGGGAAAAAAAATTTGGGGGGGATTGGGAGAAAGGGGGGGGGGGAAAAGAGAGGGGGGGGGGGGGGGGGGGGGGGGGGGGGGGGGGCGTGTTTCTTTTCGAGCGTTGTGTTTTTGTCGTTGGGGAGCAGATTCCGACAAGTACTATTCAGGCACGGCCTCGCACTCAAAACCGGGCGCCAAAAACCTAATGGGCGCCAAATATCAACTGTCATTGCTTAGAGATATCTCCAATCTCCACGGACAAGCCAGCTTGACAATTCATACCGGATATGGTGTAGCGAATCCCAACCCTCCTCAACGGTCCCGTCCTGCAATCGTTTTGGAGCCGCCGGGCTTGCCATGTGAAAAAAACGGCCGTAGATCAGGAGGAACATGTCTCGCGGGAGGCAAGCACGCACGAGCTTGTAGTCGTGGAAGGAGTGACAGCTCCAGTGGTCCTGCAGCTCCGGCAACTGGACCTGTCCGATGGCGAGGGTGATCCCGATGACACCTAGCATCATCTTCGTGGTGACCCCCCCCCTCGGCCACACGGATTTACCTTTCTTCTCTTTCTTGTCGCGGTGACGCTGCTCCTGTCCCTTGGGGTTCTTTGTGCTCGTGCAGAACTTGAAGCACTCGTTTGTCTGTCGCGACGGTGGCCGTGGGCGGTGGGCAAGTGCGAATGGGTAATCAAGAGTGTTCAGAAAGTGAATTGAGGGTGTACCATGCGCCACAACCCAACCACCCATTACGGTTCAATCACGGCATGAACACGTGACGAACAGCTCCCCCAAAAAAGCAACAAGTGCTACCGTTGCATGATCAAAGACACAACAGGAACGGGCGCTTGCACTAACCTTCAGGACCAGGTGTGAGATCACCGCCGCCGGGAACATGATGCAGAAGAACGTGAACACCAGCTCGCCTAGCCCATCCACTGAAAACCTGCCCAACTTCTCGGGGTCAAACTTCGGCAACGCGTCCAAAGTTGTCTTCGACGGTTTGAACTTCAAATCGTGTCCCTCTCCCGCTTTATTACGGTGGCAATCGTAGTACCCGTGCCCGTCTCCTCGGTAGGAGCCTTCACCGTCAAAATCAAACCCACCACCCCCACATGAGCCCGCAGCACCGCCCCCCGCTCCGGTACGACTCCTGTCGTCATCTGCTGCACCCTCTCCCTCACCCCTATTCCGCACGGTGCCGCTCCTACTGCTGTCACAGTCTCTACCGCCATTTCCACCACGGGCATCCTTACCGCTGCAGCGGCCGCCGTCGTATCCAGCGGTACGACCTACATTTTTCATGCCGCGTGTTGTCCAGACGTGCTCATCGGTGGTATCTAGCCCCTCCTCGCCCTTCTCCTCCTCGCCTGTCTCACCACCCCCCTCCGGAGCATCCTTGTGGACCTTCGACTTGGCCATGTTCTTCTTCTGTTGTGGACGATGGCATGGAAACAACCGGGTATTGCAGAGAACAGGGTAGGGGCGGGGGGGGGGGGGGGGACTCTTATGTTTTGCATGCCCTTACGGTTAAACCATTGACCACCCGTCCTCCAAAGGGTAGGGGCGGGGGTGGCTAAAACGGTCAGGGGCCATTGTTGCCATCCCATCACGTGATAAAAAAATTGTGGACTGGCGTTAAACATACGATGGTAAGGGGTGCAAGGACAAAGTGGACACCCCGAGAAGACGATAGGGGCGGGGGGGCGGGGGGAAACGGAAAAACAAAAAAACCATATCCCACACTCACAGCAGCATCAACGACGCTGCTGATGGCTACGAAACGAAATTATTTACAGCAATACACGTTTGCAGAGTGGGAGAAGCAACAACAAGCATACACAAAGTGGTGCACGACCAATATCAAATTTCGTGCAAGGGACACAAAAAACAACACCCACCCCCCCCCATCGGTGTTTGCTATCGGGATTGGGTTTTTGTCGCTTGGCAACGACGTTGTAAAATATGCCAAGTCACTTCGTGAACTCGGCAACCAGGTTACCGTTTTATTTTTTTACCTCTGTTTTTTTTTTTGCGGTAACCATGGGTGGTCGAGTAGCTCATGTTGTGCGGGGTCGATAACCCTCACTCCGCGCAAGGGGGATGATCGCACCACGTTGTGTTGAAAAGGTCAAGCATCCTCGAGGCAGGTACACGGTGCTTCTAACTGTCTCTGGAAAAGAAAGCACAAGAAAATAAACTAAGTCATACGCAGCTGTCATCTGTGTGCAAGGAAGTAAGCACAAGATGACGAACACCCTAATCAGGATGCAGCGCACCGTTCATGCGACTCGTCGAACATCTCACGGCGCTTCGCGCTTGGTGATGTGAGAGCCTGGTCCGGTGCGAACCCGGCGTGCTCGGTCCCGGCTTTGTAGGGATGCGAGGTCAATGGTCTAACGACTACGGCATGCACGACTATGAGTACACCCCCCCCTCCCCCGACGCGCGGTGGTGTGAGTAGTTGATGTCAAAACTCCGTGTACATCAAACTTTGTAAACCTGTTTTGCCGAACGAAGTCGTACCTCTGTAGCTTTCGTGCTGCCGTTGTGGTCCCAAACGACAACACATCACACCGGAAAGCGACGAGCGTTTGCCGGAAAAAATAGTATCCTAGTTATATCAATGCACACATCCTTACCTTGCGGTCGTTTCGGAAGTCATGTGTGTGTTGCACCAACTCGAAGACGAACTTCAGGGCCGCCTTTCCCCAGCCCTCCGGTATCTTGTCCACCATAGCGTTGATCTGCTGAGGGCTTTTGATAGTCACGGACGGCTCGTCATAGTCTGCCAAATCCCCCGGAAACTCGCCGTCGCTACCCCCGTCACTCATCTCCTCGTCCCCCTCAGGCTCCTGCACGTATTCCGTTTCGTCATCACCGCCGTTTCCACCCCTACCGCAAGTACGGTTCTGGCCACCCTTCTTACTGTGCATGCTACAGAGCGTACCACAGGGGGATTTCGCCTCGGCCCCACAGCGCTGCCGTTGCCTTTTCCCGCTGGCGAATAAAGCATTGCAAGTCTCGCGGCGCTTGCGCTTTCCGTGCTTCTTTTTTGACGGATCTGCGCCGGCAGCACCTCCCTCTAGCGTCTCCGACTTCGCCGCATCTGAAGACAGCTCTTGCGCTTCGCTGCTGGCGAGCTTGGTTGGCGTTTCCGCCGGCGTCGGCGTCTCATTCACCACGGGCGTCGCCGACATGCTGCTGGCAGAAGGAAGTGTGGCGCGCGTGATCGCCGCTTTCCCCAGCGGCACCTCCGGCTTTGATACGCCGGATACGCCGGTGGGTGCGGTTGTGACTGACCGCGCACCTCCAGCAGAGCGGGGAGATCGCACGCTGCTGTTTGTCTTGGTTTGGTCATCATCACCAGTGTCGACAACAATGGAAGAGCCCCGGTGTTTCGTCGAACGCTTGTCCGATGTGGTTGGACACGGGCAAAAATCGTCTGCAGCCTCCCTATGCCCAAAAACAGACTCGCCGGAGGAACCCCGTGCGAGCATGCACGGCAATGCCCATGGCACGAGTTCTTGTGGGATCACGATAGCGCTGAAGTGGTTCATCTTTGCTGCCGCCACGTTGCTGCTGCTCGGGTCGCGCACTATAACCGCACCTTCAGCGTAATTATCTGCAACGTGGCCCCCGCAGTCATTGTACACCAGGTGCGGAAAATCCTTCCCAAAAAGATTGCCAACGAAACAGCCCGTGGTCTCGCCTATTTCCACGATTCGAAGCCCACCTCCCATTTTTGCTTCCCAGACCACGATATTACACTCCTTCACCTCGGCTACCAACGCCAGCTGACATACCGCCAAGTAATCATTCCCCAGTTGTCTGTGGATGTCCTGTACCACCTCTTCCACAGTCTTCACTGGTTTGATTCCTGTAGCTCGGCTGGAGTAGGAGGTGCGCTTTCGGTAGAAACCCTTGTCGAAGTCGAGATTGGACAATCTCCGCATTTCTTCCTCGGACACCGTGTTGTCCAGTAACAGATCGTAGTCCTCAGCGAAAACAACTGCTGCCATTTCATCACCCATTTCTTGTCGGGTCTCTCTTATCTCCTCTGGTGTTGCACCCACGACGCTATCTCGCTCGGGGTGCAGCAGCCTGTAGATGCTGTGAAGTGAGCAATTGCCGTCACCTGCGGCCTCCAGCACCGTGCACTTCGCCGTGTCCTCCCCGGAGAGAACTGGGAGGTCACCGCTATAACGCTTTGAGGCTGCATGCAGCAGTTGTCGGCCGTACTTTTGTGCATCATGTTCCCAAGACATGTGCCTGTTCTTGTCCCCCAGGGTTGCACCGAGACTACGAGTGGCGGAGGATGTGTGTGCTCGTGTGCTGTGTGCTGTGTGCTGTGTGCTGTGTGCTGTATTGCGCCGCGTGCGGTACGCGGCACAGCGATGAAAGTGGGATGCTCTTTGGCTGGCCCCACAGTCTCGCTTAGCACGAAATCGCGCCATGAACCTTATTGCCTAATAAAATCGAGCAATAGGATAAAACTTGGAATCGCTGGATACAAAATGTAAGTCAATATAAAAAAAATAAAAAATAGGAAGGTTTGTTCGTCGAAGCAGATAGAATAAACTGGTGTTTATTTTGTAACAGTCGAATTAGAATTTGGCTTCATTTTCTACCGGAAACCCAGGGTCACGGTGTTTGGAATTATTAGTCTATAGTTGGGGGTGTCATTCCGTGATCGAGTCCACGCAGGGGCTGTAGCAAAGTCGGGTAACGTGTGACAGCTACAGAGCGCGTGAAGCAACGGAAGGACAGCAGCAGCCGCCTAACGCAGTAGCGGCGGCAGTTTAGAAAAGGGCGGGACGGGACACGGCGCAAGCATTGGGGAAGCGACCAGCACGTGACTCTCCATATAAAGGTGTGTACTCGTGTCCAACATCCATCGTGTCGGCCGTGTTCCTCTTCGCGTCCCGCTACTCTTGTGACCTCACCGCTGCGTGCATTTCGCACGAGGGGGGAGGGTGCAGTAAGATAAGCGGCGGCAAGCCACCGCAGTCTCGCTCGCCGCGCCGCTCAGATAGGTCCCTTCCCAAACATGAGATGCGGTTCATCCCAACCAAGACGTACTCTCGCTGAAGAAAAAAAATGCGGTTCGTCCCAACCGAGACGTACTCTCGCTGAAGAAAAAAAAATTCAACGGCAAAAAGAAAGAGCGGGGCCTGTTGTATGGTCGCACGCTGACTTGTCGCGGTCGATAGCAGCCATTGTACTGCGCGGGGTGGAGGAACCCTGCGGCATCGGACATAACCAATCGACCCGCGGCAGTAGGGCATGATGCTGTCACGAGTATGCACATGAGGCAGGTGCCTTGTTTTCTGTTTCCCCCGGCTTACTAGGGACTACTTGCCGGTACAATCTTGTCTGTGCCGCGCACATAGGGGCATATAGCTGAAGGAATCGACGATAATATGCTCACTCACGTAAGCAATCGTCTCCACGGATGGTTTTGACAAGTCCCCACTGATGGTATCGACAAGTCCCACGGCATACAAAGCGGCCGCATGCGTAATCGGAAAGTGCATTCAACAGCATTCACGGGAACGGATAAAAGCAAAACCACATGCATGCGAGAGAAAGACTCAAAGAAAAAGACTGAAAAACAAAGAAGACGAGAAAAAAAAACGAGACAGCGAACTACGTGCTGTATGCATAAGGAAAAAGAAGATGAGAAAAAAAAAGGAGGGGAAGGTGAAAAGTCACACGCGAGGTTCGACCTCGCGAAGATCGCCAGGTGACCGTCCGTGCGAGTTCATCACGGTCTCGAGGGGCATCACGTCAAAGTTATTGCCGACGTGAAACAAACCTTCTATAAGAATACGTCACGTCCATCGACGATTAAGCGACCGTTCCAAAAACGCCCGGACAGCAATTGATGCATGCCAAAAACTCGTCAACCTGCCGTAGGATTGTCTATGCGGAAGTGATCTCAATGGAAAAAACAAACAAGGACACGCACCAGCACGGGACGCGCCAATAGTGGAAGCACTCGTCCGTGCTGTTCGCGAGTGGAAGTTAACCGATCTCAACGCAACGAAACACGAAGTCATACATGTATCAGCACGGGATGCGCCAATGAGTGGAAGCACCCGCGCTGTCGGCGAGTAGAGTTAACCGAATTCAACGCAGCGGTAGAAAAATACCACTAATCATGCATCAGTACGGGACGCGCCAATGAGTGGAAGCACCCGTGCTGCATATGTGTTGTCAGTTTCAGCAAGGGACGCGCCAATGAGTGCTGTTGGCGAGTAGAGTTAACCGATCTCAAAAAGAAAGAACGAAACGCCGTACACGTATCAGCACGGGACGCGCCAATGAGTGGACGCACCCGTGCTGTTGGCGACTAGAATTAACCGATCTCCACGCATCGAAACACGAAGTCATACACGTATCAGCACGGGACGCGCCAATGAGTGGAAGCACCCGTGCTGTTGGCGAGTAGAGTTAACCGAATTCAACGCAGCGGTACAAAAATACCACAAATCACGCATCAGTACGGGACGCGCCAATGAGTGGAAGCACCCGTGCTGCATATGTGATGTCAGCCTCAGCACGGGACGCGCCAACGAGTGGAAGCACTCGTGCTGTTGGCGAGTAGAGTTAACCGATCTCAAAAAGAAAGAACAAAACGCCGTACACGTATCAGCACGGGACGCGCCAATGAGTGGAAGCACCCGTGCTGTTGGCAAGTAGAGTTAACCGAATTCAACGCAGCGGTACAAAAATACCACAAATCACGCATCAGTACGGGACGCGCCAATGAGTGGAAGCACCCGTGCTGCATATGTGATGTCAGCCTCAGCACGGGACACGCCAATGAGTGGAAGCACTCGTGCTGTTGGCGAGTAGAGTTAACCGATCTCAAAAAGAAAGAACAAAACGCCGTACACGTATCAGCACGGGACGCGCCAATGAGTGGAAGCACCCGTGCTGTTGGCGAGTAGAGTTAACCGAATTCAACGCAGCGGTACAAAAATACCACAAATCACGCATCAGTACGGGACGCGCCAATGAGTGGAAGCACCCGTGCTGCATATGTGATGTCAGCCTCAGCAAGGGACGCGCCAATGAGTGCTGTTGGCGAGTAGAGTTAACCGGTCTCAAAAAGAAAGAACAAAAACGCCGTACACGTATCAGTACGGGACGCGCCAATGAATGGAAGCACCCGTGCTGTTGGCGAGTAGAGTTAACCGAATTCAACGCAGCGGTACAAAAATACCACAAATCACGCATCAGTACGGGACGCGCCAATGAGTGGAAGCACCCGTGCTGCATATGTGATGTCAGCCTCAGCACGGGACGCGCCAACGAGTGGAAGCACTCGTGCTGTTGGCGAGTAGAGTTAACCGATCTCAAAAAGAAAGAACAAAACGCCGTACACGTATCAGCACGGGACGCGCCAATGAGTGGACGCACCCGTGCTGTCGGCGAGTAGAGTTAACCGAATTCAACGCATCGAAAACGAAGTCGTACACGTATCAGTACGGGACGCGCCAATGAGTGGAAGCACCCGTGCTGCATATGTGTTGTCAGTTTCAGCAAGGGACGCGCCAATGAGTGCTGTTGGCGAGTAGAGTTAACCGATCTCAAAAAGAAAGAACGAAACGCCGTACACGTATCAGCACGGGACGCGCCAATGAGTGGACGCACCCGTGCTGTTGGCGACTAGAATTAACCGATCTCCACGCATCGAAACACGAAGTCATACACGTATCAGCACGGGACGCGCCAATGAGTGGAAGCACCCGTGCTGCATATGTGATGTCAGCCTCAGCACGGGACGCGCCAACGAGTGGAAGCACTCGTGCTGTTGGCGAGTAGAGTTAACCGATCTCAAAAAGAAAGAACAAAACGCCGTACACGTATCAGCACGGGACGCGCCAATGAGTGGACGCACCCGTGCTGTCGGCGAGTAGAGTTAACCGAATTCAACGCATCGAAAACGAAGTCGTACACGTATCAGTACGGGACGCGCCAATGAGTGGAAGCACCCGTGCTGCATATGTGTTGTCAGTTTCAGCAAGGGACGCGCCAATGAGTGCTGTTGGCGAGTAGAGTTAACCGATCTCAAAAAGAAAGAACGAAACGCCGTACACGTATCAGCACGGGACGCGCCAATGAGTGGACGCACCCGTGCTGTTGGCGACTAGAATTAACCGATCTCCACGCATCGAAACACGAAGTCATACACGTATCAGCACGGGACGCGCCAATGAGTGGAAGCACCCGTGCTCATATGTGTTGTCAGTTTCAGCAAGGGGCGCGCCAATGAGTGGAAGCACCCGCGCTGCGTACAAGTATCAGTACAGTCGCGCCAATGAGTGGAAGCACCCGTGCTGCATATGTGTTGTCAGTTTCAGCGAGGGACGCGCCAATGAGTGGAAGCACCCGCGCTGTTGGCAAGTAGAGTTCACCGTATCCAACGCATCGATGAAAACAAAAAAACACGTATCATCACGGGACGCGCCAATGAGTGGAAGCACCCGTGCCGATGGCGAACCGGGGTTCACCGAATCCAAGAAAATATATATATAAAAAAAAAAGAGAGAAACCATCGCTAGTGTTCCAAAGAGAGAAATATTCGGGATTGGTCGACGTCCGGTGACCGTAGCGTCAGCAGCAAAAATCACTCCATTCAATCCACAGGCGTCGAGAACGAACTAACGCGAGCTCGCGATACAACAACGCGTCGTTCTGGGCCCGACGAAAACCCACGTCAGATAGTTTCGCCCGAAGATAGGATTTGTAGACCATTCTAACTGCAGATCCAGGCGCGCGATCGACTACGCCCACGATGAAGAGGAAAAGAAGTGTTCCCGCAACGCCGCCCTGACGCTCGCCCGCCGCCTGCCGCCGGTCCGCTGCTTATACGACTCCAACCGCGACCAGATGCCGACACGGGCCTCCACGCGGAGCGGCAGGGCAGCGGCTGGGCAAGCAGGGCGAGGTCGGGCGCCGACACCTTCGACACCACGCACGAGGAGGTCTACCGCGCGATCGGTGGCGAGCTCGACGGCTCGCCCCTCGACGCGCAGCGGATCACGTACTCCCGCGAGGCGTCGAGCGGTATCCTCCTCGCGAGCGCCAGGGACAGGCACCCGCGGCGACCCCCCCGCTGATGAGACTGAGCTCGCTTCTCTCCGCGGGCTGGTGGACGGCCTGAGGGGGGAGCTGCAGCGGAAGCGCGATGAGGCTGCCGGCGATCGCCAGCAGCTTCAAGCAACGATCGACGACCTGATCGCCACCCAAGCAGCAGGACCTGGCCTTCGGGGGGGGGGTGCAACTGGTGGGCACAACCGCCCCACCAGCGGCCTCTCGGGCCCCCGCTACACCCAGCGCCGAGGCGGCTAAGGCTACGGCAAAGGATAGAGCGCGGATGTGGGGGGACCTCCGCCGGGTAAAAGCGTGGCTCATCCTGGGGCGGCCTCCGGCAGTTTCAAAACTGTCTCAGATGGAGTGGCAATCCTTGCTTCGCAAAGGCGTTCTGGTGACAGAGAAAGTGGCGGCATCGCTCGACACGCTCGTGGTTACTGCCTCGCCTTCAACTCGTCGTCCGGTTGCCATGATCGTAACTGCCCACACATCCACGCCCAGAACCCTTCCCACGCTAGGCGCGGAGCGTCCGAAACTCCGGCAACCGGCGCGCGCGGCGTTGGCCACGGCAACGGGGGAGGGCGCGGAGGAGAGGCGCGCGCCGCTGGCGAGGGCGGCGCGAGACCCAAGGCCGCTGACTTCTTCACCCACGGGAAAGACAAATAGGGGTGCGGGCTCTCCCGCGTAGCGGGGGGGCCTACCTCGGATGGCAGCGCACCTGCGGCTAAATCGAACGGCAGCACGCCGGTCTACACGAGGTTGGCTCCAGGGCTATCAGCAGGTTCAGGACCTGGGACAGGCAGGACGGGACTTTGTTACCGACGTCTTGGCATGCAGCTCGTCGAGCACTCAGTTGCGTCTTCGTCTAGAAGGACTTACACGTCAGGCTTCAACTCTTGGGGCACGTTTCGCAGGCTGACGGAGAAGCCAAAGTTCCTAGGACAACGTGCCGGGGACCTTCATGTGTGGGAGTTGATAGACTTCGTAGCCTGGTGTTTCGAGTCTGAGGGTAATCTAGCGAGTACAATATCCGGAAAACTCACGGCTGTACAACATCTTCATAGGCTGGAAGCTTCTGTCGAGCTAGATTTGTCGTCTCCGATGTTGAAATGTGCGCTAAGGGGGATTGCGAGAAACCACGTGGCTGTGGGGACGGTACGCCGTGTGCGCCTGCCTGTGTCTTGGCGTATGCTGCTGGACGGGGAAAGCGCAAGCCAGAACTGGGGGGAAGGGGGCAGAGTGATGTGGCTGTGTCTGTGCTTGTCCTATCTCTTTATCACACGGTCTGATGAGGTGTTCGCGAATGATGCGGGCAGGGTGCATGAGGCACACTGTCTTACGAGGGCGGACGTAGCATTGTTTGCTGGCGAGACGCAATTAGTCTTTAGTCACTATCGTAGAGCAGACCGTGTCGAAATGAGGTTTAGAGGGCACAAGGCCGATCAAGAGCAGAAAGGAAACATACGGGTTCGTACGCGAGACGAAGTCACCGGACCGCAGTCAGGTGTGAGAGCACGCGGCGGCGCGGTGGCTCTTGTGGTGGAGCTGTTATCGTGTCATGCGACGTTGCCTGACTCCGCACCGTTGGCTTCGTACCGTAGTGGAAGAGCAGTGAGAGTAGTGAGGTATACTGCTGCCCTCCGTGTAGTCAGAGAAGTGGTAGCGAAGTCGGGGCGTAACCCCCAGGAGTACGCGTTGCGCTCGTTGCGAATTGGAGGCGCGACGGCTCTTGCATCGGGCGGAGACATCGCAGAACGAGTGATTCAGAGAGAAGGAAAGTGGAGGTCGGATGCATACAAGCCGTACGCGCGAAACAATGTAGAGGATTCGCGGCGAGTGTCACGGAAACTTACAGACGGCAGTAGGATCGTATCGAGACAGCCGGGGGAGGGGACCGTCTGGGGGAACGGATAGTTGACTTATTCGGTAGTCGTCCAGAAACTGACCTCGATGTGGGTGTTGTAGAATGGTGTGTACCATTTGAGGACTTGGTCAGTTTTGGGACTCCTGCGTTTGCAGTCGTAGTCCCTCGGCTAGTATTTGTGGGGAGAGAGATGGATTTGTAAGAGTTGACGCCGGCCTTTCCAGCTAACGCGGCCGGAGAGACGATGAGCGTTTCGTGCGTCTCTCTCCCCAACACGTAGCCTAGAAACCGAAGAAATAATGAAGCAATTCGAAAGAAAACAAAATAAAAGGAAGGTTTGTTCGTCGAAGCAGATAGAATAAACTGGTGTTTATTTTGTAACAGTCGAATTAGAATTTGGCTTCATTTTCTACCGGAAACCCAGGGTCACGGTGTTTGGAATTATTAGTCTATAGTTGGGGGTGTCATTCCGTGATCGAGTCCACGCAGGGGCTGTAGCAAAGTCGGGTAACGTGTGACAGCTATAGAGCGCGTGAAGCAACGGAAGGACAGCAGCAGCCGCCTAACGCAGTAGCGGCGGCAGTTTAGAAAATCCCGCCCTCCCATCCCTTTTCTTTCGAAGGTGGGGGCATAAGTTCGGGAATATTCGGTATCTAGTCAGGTGTTGTAGAATGGTGTGTACCATTTGAGGACTTGGTCAGTTTTGGGACTCCTGCGTTTGCAGTCGTAGTCCCTCGGCTAGTATTTGTGGGGAGAGAGATGGATTTGTAAGAGTTGACGCCGGCCTTTGCAGCTAACGCGGCCGGAGAGACGATGAGCGTTTCGTGCGTCTCTCTCCCCAACACGTAGCCTAGAAACCGAAGAAATAATGAAGCAATTCGAAAGAAAACAAAATAATAAATATGGGGACAAAAAATGTCCCCAAAACTCGATCCAGCCCTAAAGGGGTTAAGTGGCCTTTAACCCTTACGTGAGTACAGGCCGATTCAGCTCCGTCCTCAGCGCCGATCACTTTGCGTGCCGAAAGATCGCCGTTGTGCCTCGGCTAAGAGCAAACAACTACATAAGAGACCAGCAGGGAGACACAGGCAGCCCACCCCAAAAGCGCGCTTATCAGCAATGCGCACAGGACTCACATAGCACAGCACTAATCACCCATGCCTCATCTCTCTGACGTGGGGCAGATATCCTTGCCAGATCCAATCTACTGCCTACCGATACTGCTGTAGTCTTAAGATTCAGACGCACAATACCATCGGAGGGTACATACAGCCCCTGAACATCTGCTCAACCCGGTGCCGCATCCGCGGGGGAGAGCAGAGAAAGCGCACACCGGAGCCGATGCTAACGTACTGCCTCGATGCTTGATGTTGTTGTGGTTGCGGTGCGTGTGGTTCCCAGTATTGGGAGTGAAGGGTGGTTCGTCTGCTGTGTGCAAAATTTCGCTCAAATTCAAGGGTTTTCGGGACTACAGCTCCGATCACAGCTCCGATCACAGCTGTCTATTTGTAGTACAGAGTAGTAAATTTTATAACGATATTAGAGAGTTTCGGAACAACTTCTCGATTTAGGAAGACAACTTTTCGATTTAGGTGTAACGAACGTTCTCGGAACTTTATTTTGTGGAGACCACGGAGTTGAACGCGGCAAGAAAACACGCCGGCGCGGAAAGGCGGCAGAAAAAAAAAAAGGGACAGCTGCTGCTGCATCGAAACATCACATCACACATCGGCAGACACACACACACGGCGGTGTGGAGGTTGATGAGGAGGTTGACACAGACCACGCACGCATGTAGTTGAGGGGCTGCACCAACAGTGCAATCTGTGAGGAGGAGGGTGATCAAAGAGCCTCACTTCTCTTTTGTTGCTGTGTGCGAACGAGAGAAATAGCGTTTTCCACGAGAGAGAGAAAGAGAGGAGAGAGAGAGAGAGGAAGAAGCAAACAAGAAGAGAGCAGACGCACACACACACTACACCCCGATTACATATATATAGTAGAGCTCATCGCCGAGCCGTCTAGACAAGTCTGATCTTCCTCTTTTCCTCGTGTCGCTTCTTCTCTTGCCCAGCAACAACCCAGCAGCAGCAACAACAAAACAGACTGACAGGTAGGTGGTGATCAAACACACGCACGCACGCACGCGTGCTTTTTCTTTCTTGGAATGCTCCACGCCTCATATACGTACCGCACTTCCACACACACACGCAGAGCAACCAACCCCCAGGTAGGTGTAGGTCTGACCTCCTCTCTTCGTTGGCAGCGATGGAGCCCACACAACCGCACCTTCCGTGGTGCCTGGAGCTCCATACTACAGCTGTTGTTGTTGTGGTGGTGGGTCTCTTTGCTCCTTCCTCCTTAAATCTATATCGTCTCCTGAAAGCGATTTCGATTTAGAAAAAAGCGGCGCCAAGCCTCTACTTTTCTAAATCTGAAAGTCCCTTTCCAGATTTAGGAGCTCGATGTTCCCCCGCTTTGAGGAACGTTCCCAGAACTAGACCCTTCCACCTAAATCTAGAAGTTCCACCTAAATCTATTTTGGTCGAACACGGTTCCGAAACTCCCCATTTATGCATTTTTTGCGATAGTGGGTGATGCTCTCGATTCTCTGGTGAGCAAGCCGGTTTTTTTTCCGTCGATCTGGCGCTTCTGTGAGGCGGTCTCCCGTCCGCGTGTTCGCATCTAGCGCCGCTAGCATATATATGGGCTTGCCCTATGCTCTGTCCAAGGATGAGGTGCAAAAGATGTGCCAACAGGTATTGCTTGCACAGGTACATCCTGTGTGCGGACGGTTGCTGTCGGAGACAGGCATCCACACCTGCTCAGGAACTACTGCTGCTGTACAGTCTAATTCTTTCCGCAAAACTGCTACTGCTGTACAGCAGTAGTACTGCTGTACTCCTGTTCGTCACCCTTTTACATATACCGCGTCCCCATCCCTGTGAGCCCCACACATGGACCTACTGCTGCACCATCCTTGCCGCCGTGATTTATGGGTGTACACGCATGCTTGGAAGATCTTTGACGGCAGAGAGCCAGTTGTGGGGAAAATGAAAACAAAAAAATCAAATTAACCCAGTCACGCAAGGGTTAGTACCCGCCTCTACTCTTTATCCAATACGGTAATGCCAGACGCCTACCGCACGCGTGCTTCACTCATTGGCGCGTCCCGTGCTGACGCCCAGGCGACGTCACAATATGGAGAGTGCGCATATGACATACTTTGGACGTGCTTTGTTTTTTTTTTCTCTCTTCAGAGCAATAACGATGGTTTTTGTTGTTGTTGTTTTTTGTTGTTTTTTTTTAACCTTGGATTAGGGGCACCCCAGTTCGCAGCGACACGAGTGCTTCCGCTCATTGGCGCGTCCCGTGCTGATACGTGTTTGTTGTTTTTATCGATGCGTTGGATACGGTGAACTCCACTTGCCAACAGCGCGGGTGCTTCCACTCATTGGCGCGTCCGTTGCTGAAACTAACAACACATATGCAGCCCGGGTGCTTCCACTCGTTGGCGCGTCCCGTGCTGATACGTGTACGGCTTTTGTTTTTTTTCGGTGAGATCGGTTAACTCTACTCGCCAACAGCACGAGTGCTTCCACTCATTGGCGCGTCCCGTGCTGAGGCTGACATCACATATTCAGCACGGGTGCTTCCACTCATTGGCGCGTCCCGTACTGATACATCATTTGTGGCCTTTTTCCTTCCGATGCGTTGAATTCGGTGAACTCTACTCGCCAACAGCGCGGGTGCTTTCACTCGTTGGCGCGTCCCGTGCTAAGGCTGATAGCACACATGCAACACAATGCAGTTAACTCTACTCGCCAACAGCGCGGGTGCTTCCACTCATTGGCGCGTCCCGTGCTGAGGCTGATAGCACACATGTAGCACGGTTGCTTCCACTCATTGGCGCGTCCCGTGCTGAGGCTGACAGCGCACATGCAACACATTGCGGTTAACTCTACCCGCCAACAGCACGGGTGCTTCCACTCATTGGCGCGTCCCGTGCTGATACGTGTACGGCTTTCGTTTTGTTTTTTCCAGTGAGATCGGTTAACTCTACTCGCCAACAGCACGAGTGCTTCCACTCATTGGCGCGTCCCGTGCTGAGGCTGACATCATATATGCAGCACGGGTGCTTCCACTCATTGGCGCGTCCCGTACTGATACATTATTTGTGGTCTTTGTCCTTCCGATGCGTTAAATTCGGTGAACTCTACTCGCCAACAGCGCGGGTGCTTCCACTCGTTGGCGCGTCCCGTGCTGAGGCTGACATCATATATGCAGCACGGGTGCTTCCACTCATTGGCGCGTCCCGTACTGATACATTATTTGTGGTCTTTTTCCTTCCGATGCGTTGAATTCGGTGAACTCTACTCGCCAACAGCGCGGGTGCTTCCACTTGTTGGCGCGTCCCGTGCTGATACGTGTACGACTTTCGTTTTTTTTTTTTTTGCGTTGAGATCGGTTAACTTCCACTCGCCAACAACACGGTTTCTGCTTCTGTTTATCCGTTCCCGTGAATGCTGTTGTATGCACTTTCCAATTACGCATGCGGCCGCTTTGTATTCCGTGGGACTTGTCAATGCCATCAGCGGAGACGATAGCTTACGTGAGCATATTATCGTCGATGCATTCGGCTTTCATCGAATATGTACCGGCAAGTAGTCCCGAGTGAGCCGCGGGAAACAGAGAACAAGGCACCGGCACCATGTGCATACTCTTGATAGCACACTCCACGTGCCCCACTGCCGCGGGTCGATCGGTTATGTCCGATGCCGCAAGGTTTCCCCACCCCGTGCAGTACGATGGCTGCTATCGTGGCACGTACAGCAGCGCGTTTTCTCCGTTGAAATATTTTTTCCAGCGATAGTACATCTCGGTTGGGATGAACCACATCCCATGTGTGGGGAGGGTACCTATCTGAACGGCGTGGCGAGAGAGACTGCGGTACGCCGCTTATCTTACTGCACCCTCCCCCCCCCGTGCTAATGCACGCAGCAGTGAGGTCACAAGAGTAGCGGGACGCGGGAAGGAACACGGCAGACACGATAGATATTGGACACAGACCCGATTACACACCTTACATGGAGGGTCCCGAGCGCGCGCTGGTCGCTTCCCCAATGATTGCGCCGCGTCCCGTCCCGTCCATTTTCTAAACTGCCGCCGCTACTGCGTTAGGCGGCTGCTGCTGTCCTTCCGTTGCTTCACGCGCTCTGTAGCTCTCACACGTTACCCGACTTTGCTACAACCCCTGCGTGGACTCGATCACGGAATGACATCCCCAGCTATAGACTTCAATAATAAATCCAAACACCGTGACCCTGGGTTTCCGATAGAAAATGAAGCCAAATTCTAACTCGACTGTTACAAAATAAACACCAGTTTATTCTGTCTGCTCTTCGAACAAACCTTCCTACAAGCATACAAGCAGTACCTAGCACAGACTTTTTTTTGCCGCGTGGTCTCATCTGTAGATAGACATCGACAGACTGTCCGTACTATATGGTATGCGTTGTAGGTATAGGTACAGTAGTGCATGCATGCATCCTGTCGCCTTCTTCTCTAGCGGAAGCAACGCGAACTGGAGTATTATGTGCATCGTGTATTGTCACCGCACGGAGGTTACGTACGTACTACGTATATGCCACACACATCCTCCAAGTTGCACATATTCTCCATCTTTCTATGTGTGTTTTCATTGTTCCTAATATTCTGCAGCTGTATGTAGCAAGGAAGATTTGACAAGTGTAGATTGATCGTTGTTGTTGTGGTATGCCACAACTTTAGACTTAACTTGCTCTGTTTTGACCTTGAACATGCACGCAAATCTCACGGCATCATCAATTGCTGCAAGTGCTGCAAGGTTGTAGGCATATGTCTTCTGCAATACTGTGAACACTGCTGTTGCTGTTGTACTGCTGTTGTTGTATTGAAGGTGCTGCTGTAGACTGCGCTACATCGTATGTATATATACAGAGATCAACTTTTCGTGATATCACACCGTTTCATGGAATAATTGGTGGAAGTTACAATAGTCGGAAGTTAGAATAATTGGTGGGAGTTTAGTCAGAAGATAGCTATGCAGAGTGAATGAAATAGTGCACATTTCATGGGATAACTGCTGGAGGTGTGCCAGAAGTTAGAATATCTGCTGGAAGTTAGTCAGAAGTTAGTCAATGCAGAATGAATGAAAGAGTGCACATACATCCCGGTCACTCTCACTTTCGACATACATCCTCTCCTCTCATTCACGCGTCGACCTTCAGCTGCAACACAACATGAACGCCCTCTCCCGTAGCTCCCCAGCAAAGCGTAAGTCCCACCCAGTTAGAGAGTCGTAGTGGAGTGTACCGCCGCCCTGTACAACAGGGCGACCCCAACTGGCCTTGCCCCGGGCCCGACTGCGACGGCGGTCACCTCAAGCTCATAAACAAGCGCGACGGTAAAGGCAAGTTTGCCCTTGCGACCGTACCAACAACCGCGACGCGGATAGTTGCAGCGTATCCTGCACCATCCCCACCCCGTCGACAACGTACCACAAGCCGTGCCAGCTCTGCCTCGCCCCGATGGGAGGTACTCCTTCGCTCGGGATCCCAACCGACCAGGTCAACAGCCGCGGCTACAAAGGTAAAAGAAAGTTCTCTCTTTGATCGTATCAAGTACTTTCCGACTGATGTGTGCCTGAATGTTGTTCAGGTGCTGCATGAAGGCCTGGCATGAAACTGCATCGCAACCGCAACCGCTAAATCTCTCCACAATAATGCCCTTTTTGCTTGCTGTTATTGTCAGAGTGGAATATTATCCACGCGGTGTGGCGTCTTTGCGCTGGTGCCAAGTCTTCGGACGGCAAGAAGTTCATGCACGTCACCGTCGCCCCCGCCAGCATTATCGGGGTAAATCATGTGTACACCCGTTTACATCGGAACGTGATTGTGTAGTGACGAGTCGTGTGTGTGCGTAGTTACCTAGATATGGGTGCGCGGATGCATCCGACTGTTGCTGTAAATTAGTTGCCCATATGTCACAAAAGTACACGGTCGACGTCATAAACAAATGTACATTTTTTAGTATGGGGAGACCATGTGACATATGTTCCTTATATTTTCCCCTGTCAGTGCACCGAGTTCAACCGTCGACGTCATAAATAAAAATATCATTTTTTTATAATGTAAAACCATGCGATTTATTTTCCTTATATTTTCCCTGTCACCCATCCGATATCCACTGCAAGGGTGTCCCGACGCAGCGACTAACGAGGAAGACCTGGCCGACGGGTGCACGGGCGAGATCATCGAGGACGACCTGATCATCAAGGATTGAGACTCCCCGCCGCTGCACTACCAGTGCGCCCGCCGCCTGTGGGACCAGACCATCAACGGGATCCTCAACAAGACCAACGAGCACCGCGACCTGGGAACTACCCACGCCGACCTCTAAAGTAAGACGCGTGTTTCCATTTCGTCTCAAGAAATTCAAGGTAGATTGTTGCCACCTGCAGCTGGCTTTCGCCAAGTATCAATAGAGTAAAGATGTCACCCCATGTCTGACAATCATCGATGTCGGCTGACGTCAATTCATTGGGTAACTCGTTCAGCAGCCGCATCTCAAAATCGTCAAACACGATCACATACTGCACGTGAGAATGCACACCCCCAGCGGGAGTAACACTCCCTCGAGGAACGTACAAACAACTCCAAATCGACGAACACCTTCAGCTCGTCGAAATACTCAACGAAGATCGCTCACGCAACCCCGAACGACGCCTGAAACTCGAACACACCACAAACAAACCTGTCCGGATAACGCGCAAGCTGAAATCTTAGCGGAATGTAGACGTCGCAATGCAAACAATAAAACACCACACGACTCAGACCCTGAACTTGATATGATACGTCAACATTTTAGCCAAATGAGGAATCGTGCACCAAGGTTACCGGCACCCAGTCTAGACAGCCATCGCGGTGATGCTCATAACCAAATCCGCCTTGGAGTGCAAGACATTGACTCGCAATCATTCCACTTCCCCTCGGCACCTTTTGAGCTAGAACACACGGATTTGGATGATCCACAAAATATCACATGTTCTCACTGCAATGCTATACTTTGGAAAGAAGAAAAGGGATTAAATTGTTGTAACAAAGGCAAGTCGTGTATCCATCCTCTCCAATCTATCCCCCACTATTTTATGGCGCTGTTTGAAACTACTAAATTCATTAACTTCTGACTAACTTCCACCAATTATTCCATGAAACGGTGTGATATCACGATACAACGGGCTTTTCGGATTTACTGCATTAGGCGCAGGCTGTATTAAAAAAAGACATGGACTGAACCGCCAGCGCCTTCAATGCTCACCTTGCATGAACGTGCATACCACGGCATATTCGACCTCCAACAACATTATGAGAACTATTTCGTGTCGAAGAAATCATCGCAGCTAAACGAACTTTTGATGCTCAGATAAGCATCCACTTTATGAATGCCTCCACATTACCTCCTCCCCAACAACCTCTTTCTTCTGCTCTAAATTTACATTATACGGTTATGACACGTACACGCTCTTACCTCCATCTCCCCAATAATTGCATTCTGCCGCCAGCGCAGGCACCCTACCGCCTGCACCATCACCGACATCATCACGGCCATCACCGTCACGCTTCAACATTAAGAAGCTCGAGACCTGCGTACAAGGCTGCAACCGAAACCATACCTTCCGCAGTGGTAATCGGCAATAACCACCAGGGCCGTAAGGGGCAACGATGACCCAAGGCGGGAGGCGTCAACTCTTTCACCGTCAACTAGCGGCAACGCCGTCAAACCACTGCGTGCGGTGTTTGTTCTTACTTTGTCTGAATGTTGTAGGTGTTCGGCTCCTTTCACATTGTGAGGGATACCGCATATCGGCGTCATTAGAGGGGGACATTGGAGAAGGGCGCGACATTAGACTGAAGAAGTTAGAATATGACCATTCGAGCGGGACGACACCGAAAAAGTAAGAATAATAGCTCCAGAACATTAGAGGGGGATATTAGAGAAAGGCGCGACACTGAAGAAGTTTGAATATGAGAGTTAGGCGGCAACACACCAGTACCATCAACTACCGGCAATAAATACCGTCGAACAGTTGCAGTGTTCGTTCTTTCTTTGGCCCCTTTGGGGAGGACATTGGCCACAGCAAAGCCACTTAGAGAACGTTGCCTGAGCGTTACTACGTTCTTACCGGCGCAAGAATAGGGAGGCGACCGTAGCTTACATCTCCTTTTCGTCCGCACCGGGCGAAGCTAGACAAAAATTCACGTACACGCGACTCTTTTGGCTTCATCATGCTACACCGGGAACGGCACATTTCTCGAATACAACGCGAACATCTTCACACCGTTTATTCGGTCACCCTGCGGCTTCATGCCCTTGGTATGCTGTGCACAGCCTTCACACCTTCCCTTTTTAAGCCTACTACTGAGGACGAGGGCGCTTCTGCGCCCGAAGTCCGGAGCTCTTGTATGTATAACATGATAACATGATAACAACATATTGGAGTGTGGAGGGTGCTCCTTGTTCTTATGCATGGCATGTACCGGCAGTAGGTGACATAATATATCGCATCATCGATATTCACAGCTAATAATGTTAGTCGACGACGACGAGGATGTCAAACGATATGGGTTTATTTCGGAAAGCTATCGGTGCCAACGCCGCCCGGCCACGCCACGCTTTCTGCTGTGGAGTAATCGAGCTTTGGACATTATAAAAAACGGTTCAGGGGGTGTGACATCTTATGTCGTCTACTCTGTGTGCAGAACTCTTTGTCGTGCTCGGTGGGCGAGCGTGTCGCGGTTTATGCCCTCGACTTCATTAACCGCTAGAAAACTGGAAAGCTTCAGACAGGCAACGCGACGATACTTGTCGAGTTGCTATCACAATGGAGACATACATGTGTATGAAACAAGACAAGGGCACGGGAAATATTCCGGACACATAGTCTAGCCCCCCGAAGGAGGCAGAAAATCGGAAATTACCATTAATCGTCGAAAAAATATAGTACGGTTGCTACAGTGAAGATGGATGGCACCCAAACATGTTTGACAGACTCTCGCTACCCGTTCTGCATCTATCTCGTCGTCATCGACGTTGGCACGCATTGACCCAGCCGTGCTACGACGGCACACACGGAACCAAGCAGCCTGCAGTAGTTCGCGTAGCGCCCAATATCTACGAAAGAAACCATACAGCAGTTAGTATCGATCAAAGCTGGAAATCAATCCAACTCTTTTGGAGCAGGTCATTGACCACGTTTCACTTGGAACCCCTTGCTGCGTTGCAATCTGGCCCTTGCTGCTTCTGACACTGCACGACAGGGAACATGGTCTCGCAAATCTACTCGTAGCGTTCGTCTTGTTACGTTTGATTTGACCAATAGGCCACACGGTCGACTGGCGGGCTAGCGGCTGCTCCTCGATTCTCGTGGGGGTATGCATGACAACATTGCGAAGACGACCCTGTATTGTACGGCGTGTCTGCCATCTGTCTGCGATCTCCACAGCTACTCAGCGCCAGCGATATTGCAAACCATGCGAGGGCGGGACGCCGAAGCGTCGACGCGTCGGCGGAAAACCCGAGGATACATGGGGATATGTCCCCGCCCCGCCCCAAAATGGAACAAAATTACCCCGATTTCCGATTATGTAGAGTACAGTAGGCCTACCTAACTAACTGAGTGTCGTTGATTTGTGTTCACGACACTACGGCTTCGAAACGCACCTACCTCACCTACCTCACTCGGCAATGGCTAGGTACCGGTTGGAAATGTTTTTCCCTTTCGCCTTCCTCCGCCCCTCCTTATCCGACGGTTCGCCAGATCGGGTCTGGCTGTGATGGGACACCCATTCATTGCTGACCGCGACGAGCTGGCGGTGGAGGCCGTCGGCGAGGTCGTTGTGCCCGGCCGTTTGGCTTCTCCCGCGGCTCCGCTGATGGACGGAGGATGACGTCCACCACTCACTTTTCTTTCGGCTTGGAGTAGATGCACCTTGAGCCCGCCGTGTGATTCATCTCAATTATTATAATGATAGTTTAATATATTTTTTTTACATTTTTCATGGATTATTTTTCATGGAATATTTTTCATGGAATTCCATGAAATGTTTCATGGAAGTCCATGGAGCTCCATGGAACTTTTCATGACACTCCTTGGACTTTCATGAAACATTTCATGGAATTCCATGGAACTCCTTGGACTTCCGTGAAATATTTCATGGAAGTCCAAGGAGTTGCATGAAACTTTTTATGGAAGGAAGTGAAAGGAGTTCCATGAAAAGACTCTTGGAAGTCCATGGAGCTCCGTGGAAACAAGGAAAACGTTTCTTGGAAGTCCAATGAAGCCCATGCACACATTTCATGAAAACCAATGTCGAACACAGCCAAGGCTCATTGTCGGCATTTATCAACCAAGTTGGCGTCCCTGGAATTTTTCTTGAACGTTCATGAAATGTTTCATAGACTTCCATGATGAAATATTTCATGGACTTCCATGGACTTCCATGACATATTTCGCTAAAAAATACTATAATGTAGATGACTGGTCAGGTCTGTCGTGCAATAAGCCAACCCTAGTTTTGGTCAGTGTAGAAGACTTGGGGTAGTTTAATCGCAGTATATATGTTGAGGTGTGATGGAATGGACTTGCGAATGATAGCTCTGGGAGCAGGGTTGGAACGAGTTCTGGTTGAGATATCGTCAAATAAGGTCATGAAAAGTTTATGAGATGGAGACTAGAAGGGAGAAAGTGTTGGTTTATGGTTGGAATGATGAGCTTATGAGGGAATTGCAGTCAGTTGAGAGAGAGGGGGGTAGTTGGAGAGAAAGTGAAGCGGCGCAATTGGATAGATACAGGGAAGCGGCGCAATTAGCTCGTCGTGGCAGCTGACGTTGCCTGCCCCATTTTTCAGTGTTCGGATTCCCTGCTGATCCCGGCCCACGAAGGCCTAAGAAACACACTTTGAACGCGCGCATTTTCGAGACGCGAAACACACACGACCCCACCGGCACATCTACATAAATATCTAGGCGCAAAGAGGCCACCGCCGGCCGATTGCACGTCAGTGGCACCGAAGGAGGGGCTGTGTTTAATCGCACTGCTTGCGGTGGGGTCTTCCCATGGCACAGATAGGTGAGGGGGGGGAAGTGACCAGCGATGAAGGGAGGGTTGGACACTCGGGCCACAGGGGTGGAGGTGGTTCTAAGGGCGGTGGGGTGGATGATGAAGGGTTGTCGACGGGAGGGGATGGGTCGGCTGCCAAAGGGGATGAGTCCGCTGATAAAGCGAGGACAGTGAAGGGGGAAGTGGTGAAAGAGAGACCTCGGGAGGAAGGGAAAAAGAGGTCGGGTGGAGACGTTGAAGTGGGGGACTCACGTCAGACAAGGGCAGTGTTATCTAGGGATGTACAGCAGACATCTGAGGATACACAACGGACAGAGGCTGAGGTCTCTGGGGGAAAGGGTGGAGGGCCTGAGGGCAAGGCGGATTATGAGGGTATTGCGCACGCTGGGGGGGGCGGTGCGTCGCGAGAGGGTGGGACGGATGAGTTTTTGACGGGAAGGGAGGAGTCGGCATCAAGGCCGTTGCCAAAGAGGGGGGGAGAATTGACAAAGGGACCTCAGAAGGAGAGGAAAAAAGGGGTCGGGTGAAGCACTTGAAGTTGGCGGGATCATGAGTCCTGGGACTAAGGGTGTACAGCAGACACCTGAGGATGGACAAGGGACAGTGGGTCTCTGGAGAAAAATGGTGGATCGCCTGCGGGCAAGAAGGGCTATGCGCATGCTTTAGGTGGAAGTGTGTCGCACGGGGGAGGGAGTGGAGATGTGTTGCGGTGTTGCAATGTGTGCACATGTGCCTCCAAGTCGGGAAGGGGGTCTGGCAAAGGGCCTCGGGTGAAAGGTCAAGGCGTTCTGAGATGTCGGGGGGGAAGGCAAAGTGCCTCAGTGTGGATCAGAGAACGGCGAGGGATGCGCCTGTCCATGCAAGGGTTGCGGCTGTTGGAGCCACGCAGGGCTAGATACTCAAGAGTAAAGGGCATCACTGCTAAGGCAAAATCTAATGACAGCACCTCGAATCGTGCGCATGTCAGGTGGCGATGACGATGTGCAAAAAGAGCAACGTGGGATATATGGTTGAACCGCCTGAGGAGCTGGAAGGCTAAACCGCATGAAGATGAGGCGGAGGGCGGTGCAGAACTGATGGTGCGACGGTCAGTTGAACAGCTCGCTGGCAGCACCTGGGTCATACAGCTTGGTGGATATTCAGGCAAGAGGGAGAGATGAATGAGAAGGGGGGTGGGGAGAAAAGATCCTTACGTCATGCGGGGAAGTGACAATTCACAGTTTCGGACTGGGGCTCCAAATTTGCTGAGATAAGGAAACAGATTTTGAGATAAGAAAGTTTCCTGGAAACTTCCTGCAGGCGAATATTTTTCGATTTAAGGCGGCTTCATGTGATTGGCTGTGGGACGACAGTCACTCAACGAACTTCCCCTGTTCGCAGGTACTGCTGTTTTTTGTGGTGCGCTGCGTGACAGCTGCACCCTGATCACAGCGCTCCCACTGCTGCTGTTGAGTGTGCGTGCATGCATGCGTGTGCGTGTCTGTTGCCCCCTTGACGCCAGCACACGAACCCGCACCAGAACAGCGACAGGAAGTGCACATACTGCCCGGCAGCCCTGTACGAAGTGCTGTGTATCGCATTTATTTCAAGCGTTGCGGAGAGGAGGGTGTTTTTTTTGGGGCGGGGGCACATCGAAGTCAAACACGCTCTCTCAAGTACAAGCAGAGAATACTCCTTCTTGCGGCGCTTCACCAGAAGGCAACTGCGTGCTCTTCATCCTCCTCGCTGCCCTTTGCTGGCGGTGCTGCCACCTCCTCTACGTCGTCGGTTGCCGCGGTTCGTTCCGGCGCTCTTTCTCCCCCTTGCCTCAACCTGTGTGTCACGGGCGCGTGTTGCTGACCTAAAAGGCCGCGCAAGAACCAACCCCAACTTGGTTTTCTGACCGTGCAGCCTCCCCCTTTCTGTGTTGGTGGCGCGCCAACTCCAGGGCCTTTGCGCTGGGCGCTGGGTTTTGTTTGGGCGGCCGCTGGACATGCTCTTGCAGACTGTGTCTGTGTGCGTGTGGGTGGTGCCTGATGATGTGTTGTGTGTGGTCCCTGATGTGTTATTTCAAAGAAAGCTGCTAAATCGAAAAGTTGGCAAAAATTTCCACAAAACGAGCCTCCCTCCGCTGTTAAATCTGATTATTTTTCCCTTATCTTGGGTTCTGGCGAGACTGCCAGGAACGACCCTCAGAACGATGGCTTAACTCAAAATATAGGGGAGATTTGTTGTAGGAGCAGACGGAAACAAATCAAGGTTTATTGAAAGTAGTCGAATTTGTAACGTCGTTGTTAGGGTATGCATAAATTGCTACGGAAATACGGGGTCCCCTCCCAAGCGGGAGCAAGCAGGGGAGTAGCCACCACCTCGGCACTCTATCGAAGCTAGGTGTTCACGCAAAGTCTTACGAGGACTAGTCTAGAGAGAGCAACGCAGAGACAAGGAGCGAGGTGGACACTGTGAGGGCTTCGAGTGGTTTGCCAGCTGGAGGAGCGGCAAACAAGTTTGGTCTTTTGGTCTTTCAATCAGCGAGCCGTGGGGACCCGAGAGGGCCGCCCAACAGCAGCAGCAGTTGTACGAGGGAGCGCGCTGCTCCATCGCGGTGCTAGAGGAACGCCGGGAGTACCGACGCGTGTGCACACCACTGAACGGTACGAGTGGGTCGATATGTGTGGGTCGATAGGATCCGATGCACGTTGGGTGTAATACTGGTAGCGATCCAGTCGCGATTGTTCCACCTCTGCCGTTGGGTTGCTGGGGTGATCGCAGGCGGCGGGAATTTTAATTTGAGCATGGGTGCATACATGGAGGCACACGCCAATTCGCCAGCTGACGTACAAAACGCGACCGGTGTCCTCGCAGGCACGTAGCCATTACGGCGCAGAGATGGTCGCGGATACACGGCACAGTGCATGCAAGCTGAGATGGATGTCAATTACGAGGGCAACACACCGAAATATCACGAGGCAACACATGGAAACAATTTTTTTTTGGTTGTCTACTTGTTCAAAGTACGCTACTGTATCACCAGGGTCCTTGGTTCGGTGCGGCATGCTGTGGATGATGGGCTGCTGTGTACTGATACCATGCCGAGACATATCAGCTGAGATATACGGATCATCTGGCATACGACATAATTGCATGCATGAAATGATCACAGCCCAGCAGCGCACGTATACAAACCAATTGCTGTTTGGTAAAACCAATTGATGGTCGTTGTGGATGTGCATACAATATGCATGTGCATACAATATGCATATGCATTATGCTGGAAGTCATGAATCCGACTCACAGAGGCTCTGAGTAGCAGTATGCACGTGCATTGCGTAACATGAAATCATCTGGTTCACATTTGGTCTCAGATACGCGCCGCTTACCAGGGTTGTCGTCTAGCGCGATTCACGCAGACACAAATCTGCCGGAACCAAAACACATAAAAAGTGTTTGGCGGCGGTGGTAAGGGAGGGGGGGAGCGATTGTCAACAGTGATACATACCTAGTAAGGGATGTTAAACTCGGGCAATTACCCTACGCTCCACAGGCATTACGAAATAGAGTTACAGCAATGCAGGGTCCACACACACAAATAGTGCGCGGCGGCTGTGGTGGTGGAAACGTTTGATTATCAATAGTGCCACATATAATTCACGACACCGAGATCCATGCCGGAACCACACGCATACATAGGGTGTGGCGCGTACATACAGAGTGCACATACCGGATCCACACACATCCAGAGTGGTGGCGGCCGTGGGTGGCAGGCTTGTTTGTTAAACATCGCTACTTACCAGGGTTGTTGCTCAAGGAGCGATTCACGCCTAACAACAGAGTACATACACCGGAACCACACACATAAATAGTGGGTGGCGGCCGTGGGTGGCAGGCTTGTTTGGTAACAGCACTACTTATCAAGGTGGTTGCTTGGAAGCGATTCACGCATAACATACAAAGTACATATGCCGGGACCACACACATTTATAGTGTGTGGCGGCCGTGGCGGGTAGACTTGTTTGTTAAACAGCGCTACTTACCAGGGTTGTTGCTCGAGGAGCGATCCACGCATAAATACAGAGTACATATGCCGACCACACACATAAATAGTGGGTGGCGGCCGTGGTTGGTGGGCTTGTTGTTCCAACAGCACTACTTACCAAGGTTGTTGCTTTAGAAGCAATTCACGCTTGTGTACAGAACGTATAAATGCCGGGACCACACACATCAATAGTGTGTGGCGGCCGTGGTGGGTAGACTTGTTTGTTAAACAGCGCTACTTACCAAGGTTGTTGCTCGAGGAGCGATCCACGCATAACATACAGAGAGTACGAATGCCGGGACCACACACATAAATAGTGTGTGGCGGCCGTGGTGGGTAGACTTGTTTGTTAAACAGCGCTACTTACCAAGGTTGTTGCTCGAGGAGCGATCCACGCATAAATACAGAGTACACATGCCGGGACCACACACATAGGCGGCCGTGGTGGGTGGGCTTGTTGTTCCAACAGCACTACTTACCAAGGTTGTTGCTTGAGAAGCAATTCACGCTTGTGTACAGAACGTATAAATGCCGGGACCACACACATCAATAGTGTGTGGCGGCCGTGGTGGGTACACTGGTAGCCACTTTGCTCCATGGGCAGGGTGGGCTACTTCGACCTTGGCAGGGTGGTGACAAAAAATGGCGAACGAGACACGTGGTTACCATGTGACAATCTTGCTCCATGTGCAGGGTGGGCTACTCCGACCTTGGCAGGGTGGTGACAAAAAATGGCGGACGAGACACATGGTTACCATGTGACAATCTTGCTCCATGTGCAGGGTGGGCTACTCCGACCTTGGCAGGGTGGTGACATAGAATGGCGGACGAAATTTATGGTCCCGCCCTGGCAAAAACAGTAAGGGTATACCCTATTACCCTCGTCGCATGGTCACAACCCTCGGGACAGACCCGAGAGGTTCCTCAAGGGGGCACCGTGCCAGGGGGGGGCCTGGCAATGATAACTTCTGCGCAGGGTTAAGCCGAGGCTTCACTGAGCATTTAGCTATATGAGCATTCAGTTTCTCAATTTGTTTCGTATTCGGGGTTTGTTCATTCATCATGTTTCTCCTCGTGACTTCAAGCATCGTCAACAATCCTAAAGTTCGGGCAAGCAGCCCCACAAAGCTGTAGCCCGGACTCCGGCTCTCACAATACATGAAGAAACCCACCCGGCGGGGGCTTTTGTGCGACAAAAGAGGACAAGAAATTACATCGCCATTAACAACACTGTGGACAAGATCATTTCGCGCGACGCATTCAGCTAGGCTGCTGTCGTTTTTTGAAGGCGAAGCAGAGAATCACTTGCTACCCGCCCAAAAAAAAACACGCTCTACGCGGACTGGGTCCCAATTCCAAGAGGTCAGCTGTAGTGCTCAACTACAACCTGCCACACAGGCTGTGAGTTCTCCCCACACCAACTACACCCGTGCCAACGCACGCATTTCTCTGACCTGCACAAGACTTCCTTGAGAAAAAAAACGAAAAAAAAAACGCACGCGCGACAGACCAAAATAGAGAGTCGCTCTCAGCCCGCTAACAGCTTAGCGAGAGACCCAGCCATGAAAACCCATATCCCAACAACAACGAACCCTATGCGAGGATCATTTTGTGCCCCAAAAGATACGATGCAACCCCGTGAACACATGATCTGACAAGGTCAGAGCAAAACACGCAATCAAGAGGCGGAGCCGTCCGCCCCCTAAGCGTGTGAGCCAAAACACTGCCACAGGTTGTGACGAGAACAGAGGGAAAAAAACTTTCCCACATGAGCTACACATGCTACAAAGCAACCGGCGATTATGAGCTCCCCATCCACACCGCAACCCGCCCCCCGTTCTCACACGGATAAGCGAACAACCTCGTGGTGCACACCATGAGTGCAGGATACCCAAAGAGTTTACGCGACAAGCCGATTACTACCCACACAACAAAAGACGGATCCTCACGCATTTCAGCAGAAAAAGCCGATGCAACAACAAGCCAATATAGAATGCTCAACTAAGCCTACAGACTAGTGGATCTCCGGAGCCCCCCTCTGTGTATGTGAAAGGGCGACAGAACAAGTCCAAACTAAACTTTGCGAACAGCTCGTGCCCCGCTAAGAACCTAAGTCGGCAAGACGCGAGGTGTAGGACATCTTGGGACGAATCATGCCAAGAGCACACCAACACAACTTATTCTAACCAATCACACGTGTCGCGAATCTCCATATGCAGGACCGTGTGTAGAGGGCAGACAGAAATCTTGAGAAAAAAACCCAAGTGCGAGGTTCGTCGTCCTAAAAGGCGACCCAGGGAGGCAGGTCCATCCCCACCGAAAGCCGAAGGCGAGGACGGCGTGGGAGAACCTGAGCTCAGTTCATGTCGGCAAGGAAGTCCTCGAGCTCCTCGCCATCCAGCTCGATGCTGTCGCCCCGGGGGAGGGTCTCTGCGACCACGAGGCAACCCTCCGTGTCGGACGATTCTCCGGCAGCGCCCTCTGCAGAGAAATTTTCAAGACCGAGAGGAAAGTCGGACGGGACCATTTTGACGGGGCAGGAATACTTGTGGTATGTGAGGCATCGCACGCAGTGTTGACGAACCTGTACATATCTTAAGCGAGGTATGGCGAGTGGAGGAAATCGTGCATTAACTCTGCGTGTTTTGTGCTCCACCTATTTTCCGTATCGATATTGGCCTAACTTAGCAAGTGGAAGGGACAGACGCCCACAACGCGCGCTATCAAACATTGACGTCGATGGGAATGTTGTTGAGAGCTGTGAGCAACTAACGTTTTGTTGCACCTGAGGTTACGGCGTACGGGCACAGGAACTTGACGATCTTGGGGTTGTCGTAATCCCAGTGGGAGAGCGTCCGGAGGGCGTGCCCGTGGCGGCGGGGTCCGGTGAGATAATGGAACAGCTGGCGCCACATGCTGGCAAGGTAAAACACAGTACACGGGTCGTCGGATAGGGCGACAGACGAGATGCTGTCGAGCAACGTCTGAAAGCCACAAAGGAGTGTGATCACGAAGATATGGACAATGCCCTGGGCTTGGTCAAGCTAGAAATAAGGTTGGCCTAAAGTATCGGTGCGTTTACTACATGTACGCACGGGAGCAGGCAGCTAATTCTTTATGGTGGGAGGACTAAAACAAGACAAACCAGCCAGAGTATTTATTCTTTCATCGCAGCACAACATCAGCAAAAATGTTCATCTCTCCTGGAAGGCTCGCGCTCGACGGTCAGGGAATCCCCCGTTGATCAGCCTCGACCAAGACCGCATCTGCCTGGTGGCCCTGCACGCCGCCGACTCGTGCGTGCCGATCTCGGACACACGCAGAAAATCCATATCGCGGACCGCGTGGAGGAGCATTGGTGTCGCAAACTACATGCAAATAGGGTCAGCACACAAGTGGGCCAGCAAGTGAGCCATCTACGTAGAAGTACATTTACCCACAGATCCGCGTAGGGCCTTGTTCGACGCGTCCTTGTCCGACGGAACGGGAGGCTACCCTTGCATCATGGGCACCTGGGTGTCGGGGGGTGCAAGTACGCGAACACGGACGGTGGGAGAGGTGGCAAGAGACACCCGCGCGATACGGCCGTCAAGTTCAGCGCTGCAAGTCTGCAAGTGAACCCTGTGGGCTACAGGTGCTTCTGTTATGGTGGTGCCGTCGCTAAATTATGGTTGAACGGTGCGGATCTAAGCATGTGAAAAACACACTCGGCAAGATCCAAGGTGTTGGTAAACCGGTTTTGGCTACTATAAGAGGGGTGAAGCTGTAAACCAAGCCATATGGAAACATACCTAAACATCCTGTTGGAATAAAAAACTGAGACAACGGTAGAAGAACGATAAAAAAAAAAATGCCACGGGGCGAATAGTACCCGCGGTGTTGTCTGTTCTCTGCTGTGATGCACCTGCCATAGCACCCTAGAAGCAACACCAACAGCAAACCACCTACTATTATACGACCAATCGGCAACCGCACACACGAAAATTCTCCCATAATGGAATGCCTGGGTTTGTGTGTGAATGCCCCTATCGGTAGGACAATTTTGACGTCAATGAAGAACATCCCGTTGGGGCTCGCACAAGAAACAGGGGTGGGGGGGTACGAAAAAAACTATGGTCATCCGGGCCTACTACAATGTATTTTTGGTACCCCGGCGGTATTTTTCTTTTCTTTTTGGGGGAGGGGGGGGGTTGCACGGAGGGGGGCTACGACAAAGGATACTACGGTATCGTACAAAACAACGATCACTTACCAACTGCGGATTGACCAGCAGACCTGACCTAGCCACCACGTTCACATGAGCGACCAGGAGGCAGTCGTAAAGCTCATCCCCGGTCATTCCAGAGTTGATCTGCTTACGGTGAAGTGCCGGAGGCGCCGGTGGAGGCAGCGCGGTGCACGACCGAGGCAGCTCCGCCGCGTGAAAAGGCACCGGAACGACCGTCCGCCTGGGTCGAAGAGGTGCTGGCGGGATCGCGGCGGCTGGAGCACTGCCCTGCATGCCCGCCGCGCCTGGAAGGCAGGCGGACCGAGCGGGCGTCGTTGCCGCGCATCGCCGCCGGGAGCGGCCGCGGCGCGAGAAGGTCCACGCTGCCTGCGTCAGACCCCTCACCGCCGTTGTCGTCGATGTCGAACCGGTTGGGGTCGACGGTCAGCTCTTCGTCCCTCGAGTCGTTGCCGGGGTCGCTCTCCGGGTCGTACTATGAACCGAACTCTTGCATGGGTTGGACGGCATCTTCCGAGTCCTGCATCCACGGGGCGACAGAGGTCGGGAACGGCGGAGGGTGCAAAAATGCATGAGTTGGTCGGATAGAGTGTGGTATGCTGTGGGCGAAAACTTTGCCGGCGCTATGTATTTGAACAAATGAACCATCTCGGGCCAACCATGACGATCTACACCCAGTATGTGAGATACGGCCCACCCCAAATTTGAAACTCTTGCACAAACAAAGAAGTCATCAAGCAGGAAATTGCGCAATTTATTGTCCGAGATTTTTCGTTGCTGTAGGAAACGGCCTTATAGGCAGAGGGAGAAAGCAATGGACTCGCATACATCTGTGCAAGATATGAACTTGTTGGGTGAACATCGAATCGGAGATACAACCGGGGGCCAACATCGACCATGTCCTCTTGCGAACCCCGTGGGAATCAAGAAACCAAACTCTTGAGTGGAAGCCCTGTGTCCTTGTAAAATGCACGGTTTATATATTGCAATTCCGAATACTGTATCCAATACCATTCGACTGCCGGTAGCGAAAAGAAAAGAGGGCACATGGCCGTATCGATCGGATTGGATGCTAGTATGCATACTTCGCATTTATTGTCCATTGCGGGAACACAGAATATGTGGATGTGTGTCGAGGTTGCTGTTCTCCCCCCGGGTTATATCATTACCCGGGGTATTCAATGGCAGGAAAAATACGACCCCCCCCCTGTTTGTACGTACTCCGGGCGCGCAATTCAGATGCAAAGTTCATCCCCTCCCCGCGGTGCGGCACCGTTGATTTCCGATTTGCAAAGAATTAAGTGCATGTTGCCGGATTCTCCGGCAGAAGGGACGCCAATGTCGTACCTTTGAATGTTCTAACTCTTTCACTCGCGCTCGGAACAACCCCACGGAGCACCGACGCGGATTCTATCCACCTTACATGTGGGTGTGCATGCATTCTTGTGTGTGGTGTGCAAGTATTACCTGTCACCGCTGTTCAGGCGTTACAGGACGTACTTGAGTGGCACAACACATGCCATC